>APFE031164494.1:12420-59822 GCA_000404065.3 Pinus taeda
AAACATTTTGTCACTGTCCCTGTATTCCCCATTCCTTGATCCTGGAGGACCTCTACAATGAACCTTACATGCTTTCCCTTCATGAAGAAATTCCCATTATGTCCCTCTTCATGATCAAAACATTTCCCTTTTGAACCATTTCCCCAAAATCTTATGTTTTTCCCAGTTTACAAGACCAACGCTAATGGCCCTTTTCCTCCTCATGCTGATATGCAAGTATTAACACCATCCCTAATGTTTACCAGAGAGAATGAGATTTGTTCCATTTGCGTTGTTCTTCTTATGGAAAGTTTTTTAAATAAAGAGCCAAAGATTCCAGCTCTAGACGCTTCGTAACGAAAATCTGGTAAATGGTTTGGCCAGATGGGGTTGGGGATTTTAGTTTGGGCTCTCTTCCCCTATAAGGATGGAACTACCTCAAGAGATAAGACCTTCTCCCATTAGAAGAGGATCCATCTCCCATCCATTTGTCCAATATAAACCTCCCTTTTTCCCAAGAACAAGCTAGTGTTAGTGTTAAGTGTTAATGTTGGTGTGCTAGTGCTAATTAAGTTTGAAGTAAACAACAAGTTATTCCTAGTTGTAGCTCTCTAGTTGTGTGAGGGAGAAGTGTGAATTTGGTTTAGTGTGAATCTTAAAGGGAAGAGCCTTAAAACTATCATTGTTGAGGCCATCATGGAATGCTAGCAGAAGTGTGTGGGAACCTGTTTTTGTTGGAGGAGAATGACAACATCAAGAAAATGGTTGTAATCTCTTCTTTATTCAATATATATGCAACTATTAATTGATTTCCTACATGATGTGTCATCTTACATGTTCATGGCTTAATGTTTCTTGACTTGTTAAGTAGGTTGAATTACAATTAGTCTATTATCACGGTTGTTGTTTGCTGTTGTTTGCTGTTGTTTACTTGTTTTAGGTGTTTGAAGAAGGAAACAAGAGATAGCTAGAGCGAGCAAGCAAGAATGTCATCAAATGGGATAAGCGTACTAAGAGGTAGGCCCTCTTAATTGGTTCTAACCTAAGGAAATCTTCCATAGAATGTATCAGTTGTGGCTAGACCCATTATTGGGCTAGAGGAATTATTTGTGTCCACACTCATAATTTTACTTCACCACAGGGTTTATAAAGTGTTTGAGTGCATCGAATACAATGCACTTCTAAACAAAAAAAATCATATGAATCCATGTGGTTGAACCATTTGAGATTGTTTGTTCCCAAAACCACTCATATCAAACTTGAGCATATCCCATTTAATAAACGATTTTGAAGGTGACATTGCTCAGTCCCCTTGCATTATGCTATCTCTGTTGGCATGGTACTATTATAACAATTAGTGTGATCACCCAATCAATGATAACCATGTTCCATCCATAGTCCATGGGAATTTTGATTTTAACTTACTATTGTATGCAGTGCTAATTCGAAGCCTTACCAATGGTCCAACAAAAACATCGACTGTGGCAATGCCTCTTTCAAAATCCCAAACTTGTGGCATTCTTCGTAGCACCGGTGGAAAATTTGAATGGAAATTACCAACGTAACTATCATTGGAACCTTTGTTTGATCATGGCATGGTGTGACATAGCATTCCCAGTGGAAACGTGTCGGTTGTGGCTTCAATATTTAAAAATATGTTGCATTGTTTCGACCCTTAGCGAGGTTGAATGGTATAAACACACCAAAATAACAAGCATTTAATTACCTCGTGACTATGGTATATGTGTGTGTGTGTGTGTGTGGCATATGGAATGCATGATGGAATATTCAACCTGGTGGTTGAAGCAATATATTATATGCATAAAATATTCCCATGTTGTTTGGCATGAATTTTGGTGATAGTTAAATTGTTTTGGAGGATCTCTAAGTTTGGAAGAGCTGATATATTTGGAGAGCTTTGCCACCCCTTTTTCCACCTCAAAAACTAATAAACCTTAAATAAAACATTGCGATCATATAAATCAAGTCATGCCAATGGTGTAGTGGTAGGATGTTGAACATTTTGAGTAGAGGTCATAGGTTTGAACCTTATGGAGGTCAATTCATTGAAGCCCTTTCAAACCAATGAGCCCAAGCCACATCTCAGAATCCTATAGGGCCACATAGTGCCCTATCAAAGGGCCACGTATCACCTGCACACTGGTTCAACTCAGCTGGTCAACCTGCCCAATCAATTGTCCAGTCAACATGCCACATCATACTATACGATCTTTGCCCATGTGGATGCCCAGTCACTAGCTAGTGCCACATAAATTGTCATTGGTCGATATGTATTCCACGCCACATCCTTGGAGTGCAATGCCCGTCTTGTGGGAGTGCCACATGCCACTTCTACCCAACAATTAGTTTTTGTCCCAACAAATTTAAACTGACATATCTTCGCCATACAAACTCGGTTTGAGACCATTCAAATTTTGTTGGATTTTGTTTTCCAATATCTACACAATGAAATTAGTTCTAAGACACTCAACAAATTTTATTTTTGAGCTTCTCTGAGATCTTCCTAGATCATACCTTCCCACAAAAAGATCTTTTGTCTCCAAAATCTTACAAACAATGTTCATTAACTCATAAGCTCAAAATATGACACAATGGTCACTACAACATAACTTGTTACCTCTGTCCACAAAAATTAGATCTCATTGCTTGCTCAACTGAGCTACGAGGAACTCCCCCCTTGGATGCACTTATTTTAGGGTTGGTTTTGGAAAATTAGCCACAAATACCTCCTTTTCTTCCACAACTTCCATTTGGATCAGTTCTTGCTTTCTTTCATGGCCGAGTTTTGCAATTTACTTCCTCTTTCTTTCCTGGCCGTCTTGATGTCTTGATGTACACTCCGCTACATGAATTTTTATAGGCTTCTTCTTATCCACATCATTATGTTGGATTGATGCCGATTTTTTTTTTCTTGCTAGAAATATGGTGGAGCTCTAGATGGAGTTTCCAATATGTATCATCCTAATACCCAATAATGTGACAATGTGTGCAACGCTTCCTATTTCCTAGGAAAGAACAACTTCAAACTAGATAGACTTGGCAAGTGATATTATGGTTATTCTTCCTTTCTAGTTGCCATCATCTTACTGTACAAATATTTTCTCTTTCTACATTTTTCCACACAATGATTAGGTGACTGACAAAATGTGCATGGGTATTTTCTCCATAAACTCTAAATAAAGTTCTTCAAACGAAGATTTAGATTCATACCCTTTGTCCTTGCTACAAGATTTTTAGAAATAACTCGATTCACCTCCACTGTCACCATTCTAATGTGATGTGTCCTTGACAGGAGTAGGTCCTTTGGACATCGATTGTAGTTCATCACTAGAATAATCTTCATTGAATCCCAATACGACATATTGAGGCCTTTCCACCACCTCAATAGATCTAGTGGTACCTTGACCATATTTTTCAAGGCCTTTGCCTAAGTATCCCACCTTCATCAACAATTTCCATCCAATGCCCTTAGTGTTATTTTTAAAAGCACCAAAAGAATCACCTTCCCAAGGAGATCAAGGAGAATAGGATGTACTTGAGGTAGATTTTATTGGCTCTATTCTCTCTAGTAGTGAGTTCCACTTGTCATTCACATCAGGTCTTGGTGACATTCCCAATTAACATGCACAACTTTATTATGCCTCAGAGGGAATTTTTCCTTCTCTGTAGGGGAACTTTCACCAAATTTCTCTTCAATGGTATGTTCGGGAAGGTGGTGCAACTTTTACTTATTTTCCTTAGCGATATATTGTTGCCTTCACAAATTCAATAACCTCTTCTTGTAGGCATTGATTCATCGCTTCCAACACCAGAATCCTTTCACTCTTAAGATTCGTTTTAGTTTTTTCACTTAACCTGCAATGTACATCTATTTTGATACCAAAATTTGATCCAAACGTGATAAAGATCTTTGCTAACATTAGCAAATTAAAAAGTGCAACATTAACTTTCTTGAAATAGGCTTAAAAGCTAATATCACTGAAGAGAATGCAACAGAGACAACAAGGTTGATAACATATTTCACCAAAAACTCCTTATCTGCGTCTCTGAGTCCTCTCCGAATGGGAGTGGCCTTTCTTTTATTGAAAGAATTTTTTTTTCAATCTTTGACAACATCGTCAATTAGTAAGGAATGAGGACCACTCTCTCTTCCAAAAGGGGCACAAGCTTCTCCACTCAAACAATGATAAGAGTGGACACTATTTTCAAATACTTATCCATGATATAGTGTGGGAATGAACAAAGACCTCTCCACTTTAAGAACACAAAAGTGGGAAATTTATACTCTTTACAATTTTCCTCTCTTAACAAAAGAGTGGGAAATTCTCCCCATCAACACTATGGGAAAATCCTCTCCAAAAAAATTACAAAAAGTGGGCCAATATGCCTCCACAAAAGAGTGGTCCAATAAAAAATACTTCTCCACTTAACTATATAAAATGGGCATACAATAAAAAAAATTTCCACTTAATAATCAAAAGGTGGGCTTAATTTAGTCGACTCCCCTCAAAGGGGAATAAAACAAAATTCTCCACAAAAATATGAGTGGGCATAAAATATCGCTTGGACTTCAATAGTATCTTTGCTCTCCAAATGGCTAGCTCAAGGGTTTATAAAGTGTTTGAGTGCATTGAATACAATACACTTCCGAACAAAAATGAAATGAGGAATTAATTTTCATGCGATCTAGTGATATGAAGCCATGTGGTCGGGCGATTTGATATGGTTTGTTACCAAAACCACTCATATCAAACTTGAGTATATTCCATTTAATAAATGAGTCCAAAGGCTTCAATACACTCATGTTCTGCAGTCTCAATTGGCATGTTACTATTATAACCACCAGTGTGATGGTCTAATCAATAATAACCATGTGCCATCCATAGTCCATGGGCATTTTCATTGTAACCTCCTGTCATATGTAGTGGTGGTTCAAAGCCTCATCGTTGTTCCAAGGATAATATCAACTGTGGAAATCACCCTTTCAAATACCGAACCTATGGAATTATTTGTAGCACCGGTGGAACGTTCAAATGGAAATTACCAACATAACCATCTCTAGAATCTTTGTGTAATTGTTGTATCGTGTGACATAACATTCATAGTGGAATCCCATTGGTTGTGGCTTCAATATTTAAGAATGTGTTGTATTGTTTCAACCCTCAATGGGGTTGAATGGAATTAACACACCAAAAAACAAACATTTAATTACCCCATGTTTGTGGCACATAGACACAGACACACACACACACACATATACGTGGCATATGGAAATGTGTGGTGGCATATTTAGCCCTAACGGTTGAACCAATTTATTCCAACCGTAAACTCTGCCCATGTTGTTTGGCATGATTTTTGGTGACGGTTAAATTATTTTGGCAGATCTCTAAGTTTGGTGGAGCCACAAGTTGTTGCAAGCTCTACCACCCCCTTTTACACCATTAAAAAACAATAAGCCTTAAATGAAGATTTTCAGCCATACAAATCAAGTCATGACAATGGCGTAGTGGTAGGGTGTGGAGTTTGTTGATGAGAGGTTAGAGATCTGAATCTTATGGAGGCCAATTCATTGAACCCTTTTTAAACTAGTGAAACTAAGACACGTGTTGGACTCCTAATAGGGCCACATGTAAACCTATAATAATGCCACATGTCACCCGCAAATTGGTCCAACTCAACCGGTCAACAGTCCCAGTCAGTTGGACAACCTAATTAGTCAAAAGTCAAATTAGTTGTTGAGTCAACATGCCATGTCATACAATATAGTCATGCCCATGTGGATGCCCAGTCACTAGTCAATGCCATGTGTTAACAAGTCATTGGTCCATCTATCTATCACGTCACTTCCTAGGAGTGCCATGTGTCACCTTGTGGGAGTTCCACATGGCACTTCTACTAAGAAATTAAGTTTTGTCCTCAAAACTTTAAACTCCCATATATTCACCATAAGAACTCAGTTTGATGCAATTAAAATTGCATTAGATTAAATTTTTCAAGATATATGTAATGGCACTAGTTATGAGAAAATTTGATGACTTTGAACTTTGAGCTTCTCTGAGATCCTCCTTGATTACTCTTCCCCTTTGACATTAATGCCAAAGGGACATGGTTTCCAACAAAGTTGTCATGACTGTGTGTGAGATCGATCCTGATATAAGTGGAGTCTCCCTCTGAGACTATGTTGTAAGTTTCCTCCAATGATTCTCCAACTATTCTTAGGATTTCTTGTGGACTTGATGGAGTCTCCCCTTGAGACCATGGCCCAATTCCTCTCCAATTGTTCCTATACTTTCTTGTGGATGATAAAGTTTTCCCTTGAGACCATGGTTCCTTCATCTATAAGTTCTTTTCATGCCTTTCAATGTCTACATTCTTTAATTTTCCCTTGAGATATCTAATGGACTTGATGGTGTCTCCCTGGAAAACATGCTTCTTGTGGACCTGATCAATAAACTATCCCTCAATCTATATGCTTCCCTATGATAATATACATCTTCATCGTGTCCTTATATTCTTTTCATATTGTAAACTTTCTATCCTTTCTTGGTATCATCAACCCTGTACTTATTTTACGAGATATCATCAACTTGCTCATGCTCTAAAAATGGAATCTTCCCCTGTCACTTTTCATTAACATATTGTTATCCTCATATAAAAGTGATCATTCTGCCTACATAAAATTGCTTCTTTAAGTTTCAACTCAACTAGTCATAATATTAAAGAAGCCTTCACTAATGGATTTGCTATGAGGGGTCAAATCTAACCCCGATTCCTCATGTCTCCTTCTCCATCGCATATATTTGACTATTGGATTAATAAGAAGTCCCTCTCTCTTATTCCATCTCAAGTTAAGTCTGTAGTCTCGTGTTGTATGTCCTTCATTGTGACATATGTAACATTCAATATTTGGCTTTAGCGTTAGAAAAAATGACTAATGTATTCTTCTTATTTGGTCCACATGTTTGAGCCTTGGTATTTTATCATACCTTCTATATTTGATCATATCATAGGTTTGGAAATCCTATGCTTTGTGGCAAAATTTTGTGCATGTAAAACAATAGCCAAAAAACATATTTTGTTACCTGGGTGTATAGTCGGTAATCATGATCTTATAAAGTTGTTCCTTGGAAGATCCCCATCCATCTATTGATTTCTAAGTCCCACCTCATTATTTATTGCAAATCCTTTGTGAATATTTTTTGTCATGGGGGGTTCCATTCTTTCATTTTGGTTCCTTCCTTTTGTGAACTAGATGTACACTACTGATTCTTGGAATTAGTTCGAGAATCTTTGAAATGAACTTGTTTGGTTTGATTCATCAGTTAGGATTTTCAAGTGAGTTGGTGTTAGATGTGATGAATTTCTAATCAAGCTTCTTCGGATGATCATCATTTGATGTCGTTTGAAGAGCTTTATTCTTGGATGTCTCACAACTTTCTTGATAACCAAGACCTGTTTTGGTGAGACAAGATCTTTGAATCAGGTGCGATCCAAAGATTCATACCATTTATGAAGCTTTAAGTTGTGTTTGAGCTACTCCAACTCTTCTTTCAAAATCACAACTTCCTCATCTAATATTCCATAAAATTGTTTTTTCTCATTCAACTATTCTGACAAAAAATCCTTTTTCCTTCCTCTAGTTCAACCTTTAGAGAAAGAATGGTCTCTTCATTTTTATCTTTGCCTTGAAGTTCCTACATTAGTTTTCCTTCCCTATTTATAAGAGATTTTATTTTCTTCAATGCACTTCTAAGTTATCCTTAATAATATATTTTCACTTCAGGTTCTTTTATTTTAGTGAAAAACAATATTTCACCTCTTTCATCATTAATCACACTTTCATTTATTTCATAATAACTTTCTTCTTTTGAGAGGGAGTTCTTCTTTTTGTCATCTTGCTTCTTCTTTTGATTCTTAGACTTGAATCTTGGTTTTCCATCACTATCAATCATTTTTTCATAAGTACATTTAGAACCATAATGCCCTACTCTTCCACATTCAAAACGTTTGAAAGGAAGCTTACCTTTGAATTTTCTTGTTCCTCTTTTAGCTTTATAACAAATTTTGCCTCTTCTTCATAAAAATTGGAGGCTCAATGATTTTCATTATGTTTCCCTTCCTTGTCTTCTTGGAATGTTACTTCCTTGACTCATGATTTTTCCTCCTTTTATACTCAACTCATATGTTGAGAGTGTTCCATGAAGTGCATCCATAGTCATTTTATCGATATCTATCAAATATTTAAGGGATAATACTTTAGTATTGAATCGTGATGAAAGAGATTTCAATATTTTTGAACAACAACACTATTCTTGATTTCTTCACTTAGACTTGCAATAGAGTTGACAATATTGTCTACTTGAAGAAAATAAGAAGCAATGTCTTGATATTTTTCCATCTTCAAACTTTCGAATTGGGCCCTAAAATATTGCATCTTGGATTCTTTCACCTTCATTTCCCCTTCATAACGGGTTTTATGCTTGTTCCATACATCATGAGTTGACTTACATAGCATTACCTAAACAAATTTTGAATATGTCAAACCACTTAAAATAGCATTTTGAGCTTGTGCATTGGATGTATATAGTGCCTTACCAACTGTATTTGTCAGAGGACTATGAAGAAATTTATACTCATTTTCTACAATTCCCCATACCTCAACTCCCAAGGAAATTACATAGGTATTCATTCTTATCTTCTAGAATTCATAGTTAGATCCATCAAACAAAGGAGGTTTTCTCGCTACTCTGATCATGTCCATCTTTCCTTGAAATCAACCTTCTAATAGTTAAATATTTCTTAAGGTACCTTCTTGATATTATTTCCAAGACCAAATATCACACTGAGAGGTGGGGTGAATTAGTGTGGTGGAAAAATTAACATTTTGAAATACGTTTTCAATGAAAAATCATGTAGCAATGTACCATAACCATTTGCAACATATCAATAAATAAAAAAATGCATCAAGAAGCCATCATCACATCAACACAAGAGGACATAAGCTTTTATGTGGAAACCTTATGGTAGACAACTATAAATTCTTCTTGTTCAATTCATTTCATATATTTTTAGGCACCAACTTGTTGGAGGAACCCACCCCCAAGATGTGCAAGAAACTATTTGCAATAGGACTTGATTAAGGCACCAACCCTCGAGAAATGTGCGAGAAGTCACTTGCAATAGGCTACAAACTGATTGAAGAAACAACCTCATATATGAGCAAACTTCGTTGTATGATTCAACCTAATTGAGGCAACAACTTCAGTGGATGCACCCACCTCCTTATTCAACTTCATGCATACCACTTTTCACAATATTTCAAACTGGATCCACGTGCTCTTCAATCAATATAAGTCTTCAAGATGATCATACTACCATTATCATAATGTTGTCATCAACCCGGAATATCCTTTCCATACACTTTTACAATATGTTCATTAATATACTCACATAAACTATTCTCAGAACCTACTCAAATCATATGCACAATACTCATTGCAACTTGTTCATACACCCTTAAACACACAAAATAGTGATTATGAACATCAAAAACACATCATCAAGGCTTTTCATGCCTTTAGAACTATTCACAACTAAATCTTGATCATCATGCTTCTTTTGAAATCCAATTTGGCTTTGGAATGAGCTCGTAAACCACTAAAAACCATGTAAAACGAAAACTTGAATTAACTATTCCACAAAATAGCCCTTTCAGGGTGCGGTCTACAAAATGGCCATTTCATGACAATGGTTCTACAAAATGTACATAGTCGATCTCTTAACTATTACAAAAAATGTTAAAAAATGGCATGCCAATAACCAGTTATATAAAAAAAAAAAATTGACTAAGGTTGACCGAACTCGAACCTACGACCAATGCAAAGCATAGGAAATTGTATAATCATCTAACCTAATCGATGAGTCATTGCCAGTGATAAAGTCACACATATATATTTAGGTTCGGGAGCATATAACTATGATGTGTATCATCATAGCTCATGTGAGCCTTCACCATAACACCATATATAATACAAATACCACTATCCAAAAAAGCTCAAACCATTGACCAACCTTCACATAACAGATCAAACACACCACGACTACAAGACGTGACCTCGAGCTAGTTCAAAATGATATACATTATGTACATCAAATATCTATATTGATTGGATTCATGGTGAGTGTACACACACACACACACACACACATATACATATATATTAATGTGGACCTAAGGCACGATGATGAGCATGTGCTCTACTATAACCTCCACCCAAAACACAATGTCGCTCATAAAATATAGGGTTTAGTGCTTCCATGATGCTGCAAATGTGACCTTATTGACATTAGCACTCAACCTATTTTCTTTTTCAATACGACCATGCCATGTGATTCTATCCTTAGGGGTCCATGGTTATCTACATGATGAAATCAATATGACATCATCATGCCACATGGAAATCTTTAAGGTGTGCCATGTGTCACACAGTTTCAAACTTTTTACCAATCAGAAGTTGTGTATGTACCTACCATATGTCAAACACTAGAGGCCCCACATCACCTTGCTGACATCATCCAATTGACGTGTTATACCACACCACCTCCTTTCCTCCATGTCATTGTCTTTGGCCAATCAATATTTTCCACATCATCAAGATTGCCACGTCAAAACCTATGGCCAATCAAATGGCGACATGTTGAGGATGACAAATCAACTCTTATGGTCAATCAAAGTGTTCCATGTGGCAATGCAGGACTAACCAGCATGGGGGGGTGACCTTGGTTAAACTTCAAGCATATTAATATGGCATCTTCCATTTTCTTTCTTATCTAATTTCTAGACTCATCTTATATGAGAAAACATGCTTGAACTTTAACATTGTTAAAGTTCAGGTAGGATGGGCCACTATCCTCCATCGATCTTATTATTGAACCATACATCTGATCATAAGATGTAGATTGTTTAATAAATTTGGTGTATGTAGGTTTTTCTCCATGGTATGGTCCTTCGCGCAATGTTGATCTTCAAATGGCCATAAATTCTCATCCTAGAGGAGTTTACTTAGAGTGTGATATATCGTTGAAAAGGTCACGATGAGGAATATCCAACCATAATATCCATTTGCTCATTAGGACCTCATAACCTTGTCAAAAACTCAATAAAATTCAAACCTTTTTTACTTTACTTGATGAGGGCATGCAAGAGGTCAGGATAGCATACTACTTCATGAATGGCATCATTGCTTCCTAGGATTCCCCTTTGATATCAATGACACTTGTTGTCATCATTGACAACACAATGTGCAACATATTTCCCTAGTTTCAAAGAGAAAAATGGGGCCTTAACCCTACATGAAACACCTAAGAATTAGTGAATTTGAAATAGAATTTATTCTATGCAACCACATTACCTCTTGATTTCCCAATGGAATCTATATAACTAAAATCCCAATTACTAAACAATTTAGAAAGTTCCAAAGTGATTTTCTCCCCATATATCATAGTCTCTTCTACTATAAGAATGCAATATTTGGTATTATAATCTAATCTATTTAGGGTCAACCTTTTTGATGGGTCGTTCAAATTTATGCAATTGAGGGTCAAAAAACCCATTTGGAACACTTAAAGGGGGCATTTAATTTGAGATACCCTATTAAGGATAATTGCTTCCCACATATAATTTATAAATATGGTTTTTCTCGAGCCATGGAATTGGATGGTTTTCTTCAACATTGAATGTATTTCTGGGCTTTCTCTTCAAAGAATCCTAACCCCTCACTATATTTCCTATAAAATTGAGAGAAACGTTTTTTCCTGGGTCTTAAAATATACTTCATTGATTCGAAAGGAATCAAATCCCAAGGATTGTTCCCATCTATGATATAGTATAGCTTATGGTTTCTAGAGGATCCTTATAGAATTTGACCAACATCTAAATCTTCTAGGTTTCCAAGAATAGTGATGGGTGGTTGGTTTGTGTTTTTTATACTTGAAAAACTAAACATAAATCACCCAATGGTTAAAGTCCTTTGATTCCAAGCAAATTTCCAAAATCGCCAAAATAGAAATTTTATAGGAAATACTTCTATTCAAAGAGTGATACTAACATGTCTTACCTGAATTAACCTTGTTCTAATATTTTTCACTGACCATGCCCATATTAGGTTCTTAAACTAGCCTATTATTGAGTTCTAAATGTTTTCTACCAAGAACTCAAGTCAAAGGCCTTTAAAGGACACTTAAACTCCTACCTCCTCTTTCCTTCTTAGAATTTGTATTTTTCCTAAATTCACCATCTCTAAGCCTTTCAAATGTTTCCTTGAAGACAAATTCTTTCACATACATGAGTAACCAAAATATGCAACTAGGTTTCCACAATAGTGGCAGTGACACATATAAAGGAAGGTTATTCCCTTCATAGTTTAGGTTAATCTCGAAAAGACCAACACCCCATCTAATATCCATCATATCTTCCAAGCCTTCTCTCACCTCAAATCCTATTTGGATATGACCCATTCCTTAGTACCGAGTCTCCAGGAAGGACAAAATCACTTCATAATAGATACATATTGTCCAACTTTCTAACAATGGCCATTGAACTTGATATGCCATTTCTTCAAGAATAAAGGTTGAGATCCATGTTTCTTGTGTTGGTGGAATATTATCTCCACTTCTTATACCAACCTAAACACCCAAACTATCCATCCTTTTATATGAATCAAGTAATATAGGGATAACCCCCCTATTGACCTAATCTTTAGCTTGGCCCAATTCTTCAGTTCCTCACTAATAATTATATTTATAATAAATTAATCTACCAGTTCCCTTTCACACATCTCCATTAGGTCAATGAGTTTGGTTTTACCACCCATGTTCATATTAATAACTTTCTAAACCTTTTAGATATAGCTACGACAACTGTGTTTTCTTGAGCTCTCCTAAGACTATAACCTTAGAATGCATGAACCAATGGATGGGTCTATGCTCATGAGATTCCAATTCAAAATATTTCCAACAAAATTAGAATCGAAGAACCTATCCTACCTTTTTACTACATTTTTTCATAGAAAATAAAACTAATTAGTAACATCATTCAAAGAGTTTACAATATCATATTTTATGTGTATGAAACCTCTATCTTTTTCTAACTCATGATGCAAGGTTAGAACATTAGCAAGATTAATTTCATAACTCCTTGCATGAGGCATGCAACTCATGCAATAATGAGCCTTGTAATGATCATAGAAGGGACCCGTCATCCCTTCCTTTATTTGGATGAAGGTCCTACATGCCCTATTCAATCAAATCCTATGGAAACTCACCCAACATAGCCATAATGGCCTCCTATAATATCCTATACTCTATCTGGTATACAAATCTATGTATCAGATGACCATCCAAAATAGTTAGGGCTAGACCAAACCAATTTTCCTTCTAATGTATCATTTGAATAGTCCATATCTTCCTCCTCAAGATCCATTATATAGTCCATGTAACGCTCTTCTGACACTATTATAATTAGATTCACCATGTGTCCAGTTGGGACAGGGCCCCCTAGGATTAAGTTTTGCTAAGTCATAAGTCAAATTTTGATAAGATATTGTAAATACTCCTCATTTTGAGGAGCAAAGTGTGAGTAGTGTAGGTTTATAAGAGTCAAAGGGGCTTTTAGGCAAGTCAAATCCCCTTATTTTGTAAAGGGATGAGTTGTATTAAGCTCTTCCCATGGTTTGTGGACTATCGTAATGTAATGTAAACACTATAAAAAGGAGTCATTGAGAAGTCATTAAGCAGTTAAGTGAAGTTAGTTCAATGTTATGATTGATGCTTAGAGTCTAAATTATTATTTTCTGTATTCGGGCGAAGGGGGAGGCTCTTGCTGCTCTGTGCATGGAGAGCTTAGTAAATCGGTAGCTAAGTGCATGGCCACTGCAACTATGTGCGTAGGGTCTGGAAAGTATATGTATTGAAGATCTTGAATAATAAGGAGTATTTGAAGCAATACTGTGTTTGAATTGTATACTTATGTGTTTTCTGTACTTATGCTCAATTGAATGCCATTTATCTATAATATTGTGTTAATTACACCACAAAGATCTTGATCTACTATTATATGTTATTTTATGCATGATTAGACCCTTAGGCGAAGCTCATAACTCTATTTAATTGGAAATTACTATAAGTTCAAGGATTTTTAGGATAAGGCTTTGCGAAGATTAGATCAAGCCTTAAACTGAAGAAATGACTTACCCCAACATTACATAGCCTTATGGATGTAGAAACCTAGTTCTAGCATCCCCCAATACTGCCTTAAGTGAGACTGCATCCTGTGCTAAGCGGGTTGTTGTCGAAAGGGCCGGTAGTGTAAGGTTTTGTTGGTTAACACAACTAACTCTGAACCTAGGTCCAAGCCCCCTCAAGCCAACAAATGGTTCTGTTGTTGGGACTGGGATCTATCTTAGGGATGTGTGATGTGGTTCCATGGATTCCAACTAATAAAGACATAGAGAAGTGGATATATCGAAAGTTGCATGAGTTTTCAGCTAATCTGAAAATGGGGCACTAAAGGTTTCTTGTGATATTCCAAGAACCTCTCCCACTTCCAAAGCTTAATTATTCCCAAGACAACTATGATTAACCAATGCAGAACTAATAATGTGCTTGACAATAAGGTGTATGCTTATGTTTATTTTAACTGATTATATGCTTTAAAATATGTTGGTTGTGTTGATATGTAAATACATGTAACAGTGCAGCAAATAACAAACACATGGACAACAATATTAATTTGGAGTTCACCCAAAACTCTTGGGCTATGTCTCCTTGAGCTCTAGTCAACTTGACTAGGTTCTCTAGGATTATGGCATTAGTTATTTTACAAGCTCCACACTCAACTCTACTGTTTTACACAGAAACAATGGGCTTAGAACACCATCTCATCCCTGGCTCTGAGGCTCTCAGCTCTCACTCTTGCTCTCAGCTCTGGCTCTGGCTCTAGGCTCTAGCTCTAACTCTCAGCTTTGGCTCTAGATCTTGGTTTTGGCTTCTCTAAGCTCTCTCTCTTGGCCTCTGCGTGAATCAATGGTTCACTAGACCTCCCAATGACCTTTAGCAACCTTCCAGCGACCTTTTATAGCTTTGTTGCCTATCAATCGTGCTCTTTGGCTTTTCACTCTTTTAGCTAACAACTCTACTTTAGCGACTTCCTGCTCTTGCCAACTAGGCTTTCTACTACTTTGAGGCATTTTTCCTGGCTCTGTGGCTTCCCCAGCCATTTCTCTACGTGTACTCATCCCTCTGCGACTCTGCGACTTTCCTTGTCTGTTCAAATCCCCTCTGAGTGTTAAACAATCATTGTCAAATGCCTTCAGGCATGGTGCCCACCTGTTTTTAAATGGAAAGGACCACTGGCACGGCTAAAATCCCCGGGAACAAATTTCCCTATTTACACAAAGAAATATACTAAAAACACGCAAAAACTCTTTCTATCGAACTTCAAAAATCATTGAATCCACCCTATAATCCTTTTGAATCCGCCTTGTTTCATTATCGCAAGCCCACCATTGATCTGGGTGATCTCTAATCCAACAATTGATATTCATTTTGGGTGGCTTATGCGCATGGAGATTACCTACCTAAAAAGGAGGTTTTCTCTCTCTGGCGCCAAGCCATATGTCGACCAGTGTATGGGATCAGGATGAGCCCGTCCAATACCACTTACCACGTGAGGCCCACCCAAAATCCCTCTCATTACGAAACTCAAATAATATAAAGTTGCACGTGTAAACCTTTCGGGTCCGTTTTATTGCTCCGGGCATATTTCCTTTGTATTTTGTTTATTTAATGAAAATGCAAAAATTGATAGAAAAACACTTTTTACCGGAACTAAAAATATATATATTCGCATCCATAAACCCTTTTAGGTCTAGCTTAAGTCACATATTGCATCGCATAGGAATATTGGCCAAAACCCCAAATACATGGGAATACATTGAAAAATCTGAATTCCCGGACTTCAAAAATTATGTAATCAGGCTTATAATCCCCATCGGGTCCGAGTCCTAATCGCTAATTGCAATCGCAATGGCCCGTGGGTCTACCCTTTGGGTATGCCGATCTCCCAATACTGATAATCGGCAATTTCATGTCACATTGGCTCAGAGGTCCTTCCCTATTGGGTCTGTCGATCGTTGATGCACCAATCGAAATTGCTCCATCGCATAGCCTGCGGTCCCGATATTGCATGCGGGCCTATCTCTGATGTGATAAGTCAGAGATTTCTAATGGGGGGTCTCTTTCACCTCCACTTCAAGTCCTTCCCTTTGGCTATTTGCCATGCAATTTCCTTTATAAGGCCTTTTATTCCATTTTTAGGAGAAATGCCTCCTTTTGCAAAGGACAAAGACAATCTTATTTCTGCGATAAATTCTGCATCCGAAGTCCATTTTAGCCCTTTCAAACTGCAGTAGATTCAAGATGAAAATATCTACATGATGGGACTATTTCCAGGAGCATCCTTAGACTTTCATTTTCCTCTATGAGGAGCACTTTAGACTTAGAAGTCTATCCAAGATCCATTTTGGATCACACCTTCCCACTAAAAGAACTTTTGGTCTCCAAAAGACTGATATATTGAACTAAATAGTAAATGAGGATAAAAAAACCCTCTTCTTTTAGGTTCCACATGCTTGCCTTGCATAGTGCCTCTGAACAAAAGCCTTTGACCACTTTCCTTCCTATATGTGTTGGTCCTCCTGGGAAGAACTGCCTTCCTCCTTGCCTTCCTGCAGAACTCCTGCTGAGATGGTCACAGAAGGTAGTTTGAACTTTTCTACCTTGATCATTGATCCAAGGTGGCTCAAACAAATGTGAAGTACATATGCTTCACAAAAACTTTCATTTGTACCTATTTGAAAAGCTTTTAACAACAACTGTTAACAGCAATAGAAACATAAACAATAACTGGATGGACCAAACTCCTGCTTCACAAAAGAAACATGTTTCACATCTTGTGAACACCTCCATATCTTACATCTTCATACAAGTGATGGACTAGATAACAAACCCACAAAACATTCCTTTGAAACAAATGACCCTTCAAGTCAAGCATGTAGAAAAAGACCATTATGACTCTTTTTAAAAAGATGAAACACTTCACCACTATCTTCATCTTGAAGACCAAATCAACTTTTCTCAATTCAATATTACATGCATGTTTAAAGCAATCAGCCCTTCAAGTTAATTACACATACATGTTCAAATACAAGGAAAACATCAACATCCTTGTGTTCATGCATCTCACGCTCATGCATGCATTTCATCCTTCAACTTTCACTTAAGCACACTGTACTTTCAAAGCTGAAATAAATATAATGTTGCAGCAACAAAGTAAGCCTCCTAATCAACTTTTCCATTCACCTTCTTGGTAGAATCCTACAACTTGCATTTCATTAACAAAGAAATGCAAATAGATGCATCAATAGACATGCAATCTTAATTGGATACGAACTCTAGCCATTTCTTACCAATCCATTTCAAAGGTCTTCCCTTTGTCTGCACATCAACATCAACATGTGAATCATCCTGAGACACATCATTCATGGAAACTTCATTTCCATTTCTGCCATCTTCTCTTTCCACTTTCTTCAGATTTTGCGGAAGTATATGATGGATTCAAAGTCCAACATCTTTCAACAAGATGCCCTTGCTTATGGTAGTAAGTGCAACACATGTGCATCCTCTTGACAGCATGATTTGCCTTGTCCAATGAACCTTTGGCTTCTTTCTTCCTTTCCTTCAAAAGTTTCCTGTATGTGGCCATTCTCTTCCAACATATAGAAACATGATGATTATCCAAACCACAAAAGGAACATGCAGTTCTTTTCCAATGGTTATATGGAAATTTACCATGCTTTACATAATCAAAAGGAATATGTTTAGAACCATATTTATACCTTTCTCTTTCACCTTTATTACATTCATGAGGAGGTGAATTGAATGACGAAGTGGATCCCTTTGGAATACCATCAATCTCTTTAAGACTGTTAGAGTTTCCACAACTCTCTAGTTCAAGTGTGTGCTTCTGAACACCTGCATTCTGTAAATGATGCTTCAAGCTATTGCATTCCCCCTGAATACAATCTTCACACTCTTGAGGTAGAAGACCTGCAATGCAACTCCTTCTCGGAGCTATTTGAATGGTCTTCATGGCAGCTTTGGAACTTTCTCCATAAGACTCTCCATGACCAAGACCCGAATACTTAGGTCTTTCCTCAACTATTATTGGCTCAACAATACCTTGTGCATGTTTACCCAAGCCTTTTCCTTCATAGCCCATCTTGGACATTATCTTGGAACCTTTGCCTCTAGTATGTTTTTCAAAAGAACCAATATAAGCATTTTTAG
The DNA here is from genome assembly GCA_000404065.3 of Pinus taeda. NCBI lineage: Eukaryota > Viridiplantae > Streptophyta > Pinopsida > Pinales > Pinaceae > Pinus > Pinus taeda. The sequence goes on from APFE031164494.1 coordinate 30,826, forward strand.
AAGAATTTGAAGACAAACTGGAATGGTTTATCTCTTCTTCAAGCTGATACTTGACCAAGGCTTCTTTGGCAACAAAGAGATGTGACTCCAACTCATGCATCCTTTTCAAGTTCATATTTGCAATATAAAGTTGCCTCTCCATTTCCTACAATTTTTCAGAAAGCATCTGCTTCTCTTCCTCTACGAAATTCAACTGCTCTCTAAGTATGCTTCTCTTCCTTCCATCCTCATACATTTATCTCACCTTTTCCATCATGATGAACAAGTCTCGCTTCATGTCTCCATCAAAGAATCTTGTGATGAAGGAGGAATTTGAGGACTCACTTGTAGAAGTTGTCATTATGCAAATGAACAGAAGAACTTCAAACAAGACTAACAAAGAGCTTATCCAAGCAACATTTTGCAACAAACCTCTTGTGCTTCAAGGATTTCTTTGAGGTCCTTTGGGATAGAAGAATGCCTTCATCCCTTCTTCCTTCTTGTCCTTCTTGGACTGAGCTATCAATAGCTTTCCCTTCACCTCTACAAACTCAAACAATAGTTAGTTTGCAACAAGCATACAATCAATTAGGCAACCAATTCTTGACTACCCAAACACCTTTTAGAAAAGCAATCTTTTGCTCTGTCAATCAAGCATTCTGATCTGATACCACTTTCTCTGATATAACCAGCTTTGATATCACCTTCTTGAAGGTGGGGGTTAATCAATCTCAAGCTCTGATACCACCTGATCTGAAAAATGGGGCACTAAAGGCTTCTTGTGAGATTACAAGAACCTCTCCCACTTCCAAAGCTTAATTATTCCCAAGACAACTATGATTAACCAATGCGGAACTAATAATGTGCTTGACAATAAGGTGTATGCTTATGTTTATTTTAACTGATTATATGCTTTAAAATCTGTTGTTTATGCTGGTATGTAAATACATGTAACAGTGCAGCAAATAACAAACACATGGACAACAATATTAATTTGGAGTTCACCCAAAACTCTTGGGCTATGTCTCCTAGAGCTCTAGTCAACTCAACTAGGCTCTCTGGGATTATAGCATCAGTTCTTTTACAAGCTCCACACTCAACTCCACTGTTTTACACAGAAACAATGTGCTTAGAACACCATCTCATCCCTGGCTCTGAGGCTCTTAGCTCTGGCTCTGGATCTTGGTTCTGGCTTCTCTTCGCTCTGTCTCTTGGCCTCTGCGTGCATCAATGGTTTGCTAGACCTCCCAGCGACCTTTAGCAACCTTCTAGTGACCTTTTGCATCTTTTTTTCTTGTCAATCGTGCTCTCTGACTTTTCGCTCTTTCAACTAATAGCTCTCCTTCAACAACCTCCTGCTCTCGCCAACTGGAATTTTTGCTCCTTTGAAGCATTTTTCCTAGCTCTGTGGCATCCCTAGCCATTTTTCTGCATGTACTCATCCCTTTGCAGCCTTGCAACTTCTCTGCTCCTTGTCTGTTCAAATCCCCTCTGAGCGTTAAACAATCATTGACAAACACCTTCAGGCATGGTGGCCACCTGTTTTTAAATGGAAAGGACCATTAGAGTGGTTAAAATCCCCAGGAACACGTTTCCCTATTTACACAGAGAAATACACTAAAAACACACAAAAACTCTTTCTATCAGACTTAAAAAATCATCGAATCCTCCCTATAATCCTTTCGGATCTACCTTTGGTCACTATCACAAGCCCACCATTGATCTGGGTGATCTCTGATCCAATGATTGATATTCATTTCGGGTGGCTTATGTGCACGAAGATTACCCTCCCGAAAAGGCCGTTTTCTCTCTTTGGTGCCAAGCCACGTGTCGGCTAGTGTATGGGATCAGGAGGAGCCCATCCAATACCACTTACCACCTGAGCCCTGCCAAATTCCCACTCATTACGAAACTCAAATAATATAAATATGCATGTATAAACATTTCAGGTCTGTTTTATTGCTCCGAGTGTATTTCCTTTGTATTTATTTTATATAACGAAAATGCGAAAATACATAAAAATACCCTTTTTACCAGAACTCCAAATATATATATTTGCATCCATAAACCCTTTTAGGTCCGGCTTAAGTCGCATATCACATCACATAGGTGGATTGGCCAAAACCCCAAATACATAGGAATACATTGAAAAATTTGAATTCCCGGACTTCAAAAATTATGTAATCGAGCTTATAATCCCCATCAGGTTTGGGTCCTGATCGTTAATCGCAATAGCAACGACTCAGGGGTTTGCCCTTTGGGTATGCTGATCCGCCGACGCTGATAATTAGCAATCATATGTTGTGTTGGCCTGGGGATCCTTCTCTTTTGGTTGTGCCAATCACTGATTTGCCGATCACAATCGCTCCATCACATAGCCCAGGGTCCCGATATCGCATGTAGGCTTATCTTCGATGCAATAAGTCAGAGATCGCCAATCGGGGGTCTCTTCTACCTCTATTTTAAGTCCTTCCCTTTGGCTATTTGCAATGTGATTTCCTCTATAAGGCCTTTTATGCCATTTTTAGGAAAAATTCCTCCTTTTTCAAAGGACAAGGACAATCTTCTTTCTACGATAACTTATGCATCCAAAGTCCATTTTAGCCCATTCAAATTGCAATAGGTTTAGGATGAAAATATCTAAGCAATGGGACTATTTCTAGGAGAATCCTTGGACTTTAATTTTCCTCTGTGAGGATCATTTTAGACTTAGAAGTCTATCCAAGATCCATTTTGGATAATCAACTCAGAAGAATTAGAATCTGTGTTTGTCAAAAGAAAGGTGGTTACAGATATATATCTACACAGAAGTGCACAAAGTTTTCTTTTCGATGTTTTCTTTTGAAATACATGATTAGCTATCGAAATTAGTGGATAGCGAACATACTTGGAAGCACGACAATCCTATTATGTGGACTCCATAGTTAGTTAAACATATTGAAGGATCCGATTATAAGGTTGCAAGGGCTATTGATTACTGGATTGATAGTATCTTGGGTAGCTTTATCACTGAATTTGCAATCAATACATTTATGTCTTATAGCGAAGATGAACATCAAATATTCAAATGTTTGAGAGGTAAGTACCGGAAATCTCTAAAGACCTGGATTAAAATGTTGTTGTGAAAAAGGGGTTATGCCTTTACATTAATGTTTAAGAGAGGTCGGACTAGATCTACGTGAATTGGAAAGCGATTCAGAGTAGATCTAGACAAATTTGTTAGTGAATACAATCCTTTATTGGGAGAGGCTAGAAGTGAAGAAGAAAGAAGTAGCCCTAGTACACCCAGAGGTGTGATGCAGTCAGTAGATTAGGATACTTATGGAATTCCACATCCATCCAGTCTACCTCTGCCTTCACCTCCACCTCATACACCTACAGCTCCACCTCTACATTCGTTATTCAATATGGCGAATATAGTGAAAATGCGTATATTCAAGGGCCAGGGATCAAAGGATCCCAATCAATTTTGGTTCTTCACAAAAGTTGTGTGGAAGGCATAACAGGTCAATGATGATGACATGAAGAAAGCGAAATTGGTCATAATGCTACAAGAAAGAGTGCTTCATTGGTACATCAAATATAGTACGACTCATATAATTGTTGAATGCAGAATTTAGGAAGACGAAGCTGCAAACTCAGTGTGTGACTGAAATAAAGGAGATCAAGCAGAGGGTTAACAATTCTGTGCGGGATATAGATCAACGACCGAAGTATTTACTAAGATAAGATAATCTTCATATGTCAAATGAAAAACATAAGGAATTGTACATAGCTACGTTATTACCTCACTTAAGATTGTCATTATCTCATCAGAATATTAGGTCTCAGGCCGAAGCATTGGAGATCGCGATGAAGCTAGAAGCTTCACCGATCCAAGACACAAATATAGGAGTTCAAAATATCCAGTCACAGTTTGCAAGCATGCATATGGAGTTGCAAGATCTAAAGAAGGGAAAGGATGTTAAATCAGAAACACATTATGAAGTTTGGTGCACGAAGAGCAAGACTGAAGGTCATCATAAATATCAGTGCCCTGTATTCCGAGATTATATAACTGCAAGGGGTCCCAACCCACTAAAACTAGAATCTCCTATTGGATCAAGCACCAGTGCAAGTGCCTGGTGTAGTATCTACCAAAATTCAGGAGAACATTCAACAGATAATTGTTATCTATTACAAAATTTTGTATAGTCTCCAAAAAAACTTATTCGTAACTTTTGTAAATTAGTTGGTCATGATGAAAGGAATTGTCAAAGCTACGAATTGATGATGGACAAGGCTCTGATGTATAGAATGTAGGCTGAAAACCGTGCACAGAATGATCAAGGCTCACCTATGGCTCATGGAGGGTTCCAAGGATGGGGAAGGGGACAAGGAGGAGGAGTTGGAAGAGGTCGGGACCAAATCATTTGCTACAACTATGGAGAACCAAGACACTTTGCACACGACTATCAGAATCCAACTCACCCTTCTCGTCAACACTGTCGGAAATTTGATCATGTTAAAGAAGATAGCCTGGTATTAATAGTGAAAATGTAGGAGAAGAAGTACCAACAACCAACACAAAATATTTAGATGATAAGATCCGATCCGTGCAAGGATGATCCTAGTATCAACATAGTCACGTGAGGCGGTATAGCCACTCATGAAGACAAGGTCGAAGGAAACTAGCCAGTATTAGATCTAGGGTTTCGAAGAGCCGGTAAGAAGAATGTTGAGTTTGATTTACATAGAGAAAAAGAAACTTTCATGGAGGCAAGAAATTTTTTTATTGATCCAGGTGCTTCTACTTCTAAGAATCATATGTCGCTAGTCCCATGAAAGGAGAAACCTAAAGAAGTTACTGCAACATAGGATTTAGATCCCACGATCTTAAAATATTTTCTATAGATCTGCATGAAGTTATTATAGGATTAGAAGGCAGTTGAAGGAATACAAGAGATGATATATAACTGCACTAGCAAGGATAAGTCGTTACTAGAACAATGCACAATCAATAAGGTGAACCGAAGCAAGAAGAGAACTAGTAGGGAGATGTGGTTGACAATGCAGATTGGTGATTTTGAAATGGACTAGGTAATTCTAGACTTGGGCTATGATGCTAACGTACTGCCAAAGAAAACTTGGGAACATATGGGGAAGCCTATGTTATAGTGGTTGCCAATTCAGCTACACATGGTGAACCAACAAAAGATAATTCCAATGGGTCACCTTCATGGAGTAACTATAGATATTGAAGGGGCAAGTGAAGTGGAAGATTTTGAGGTTATTGAGATAGTAAATGAGAGTAATCCATACCCAAATTTGGTTGGGGTTGATTGGGCCTTTGACATGAACAAAATCATTAATTTAAAGAAGAAAAACATGTTATTTGAAAAGAATGATCTTCGATTGATTGTTCTGTTGGATCCAGCAAAAGGTGCATGATACATAGAACTAGTCTGTGATTATTATGAAGATGAAAAATTGAGAACATATATAAACTAACTACATGAAATGAAGATTGGATCAATCCCACTATGGACGGAAGGATCAGCTAGGATAAGGACAGTTCTTGCCAATCAGATTCAGAAGAAGAATTAGAAAACTAGTAGAATTGCTTGCATGAGGTCTCTACGTTACGATCCAATCAACTTACAAAGTCGCTATGTTGTATATCTACTGAGGTATGTAAGTTAACTTATTATGATGGCTAGGATGATGTTAATATGTTTCTTGGTCATTTTGAAAGGGACGTACTAGAGGAGCTTCGGTTCCAGGCCTTAGATATAGCATTGAGAGCTACACTTGCAAGATGTTGGGGTATGCACAAGGATAATATTGTTGACTCGAAGGAATATTGTAGAATCGTGAAATTAAGATTTGGCTACGCAAACACCCGACTCACTGAAAAGTACACAGGAAAGGTGATGGGGCATGGGGTGAAGTACCTCAACCAGAGTGGGTGCATATCTTTATTCATACCTTGTTTATTATCCCAATGAACTGGTATTTAGAGACGGAGCTACAACACAGGACTGCTGATTGAGATGAAATGGAGAGTTTCTTGCTGACATTCAATTTTGAAAATGGATTTGGATGCATTAATGAAGTGCTTCAGGATATTAAAGCAATAATCTTCCGAACACCTATAGAGCCTATCACTTAGATACAACCTAACTAGAGTACACAACTACAACATGCTTTGGAATGTCACAATGTTACTATGGAAGAAGGCGATGAGGATCCGTGGAATATTAATATCCCTGAGTCAGAGGGGCTACGCGAAGTTTCTGGACCAGATGTAGAGATCCCTAATATATCACAATTGGTGAGCACAAAATAGGTAAATATTGGCTCAGAAGCATATCCAAAATTCACAGACATTGGTAACTATTGGGATGAAGACATAGTGGATAAGGTCGTTGAATTATCACATGAATATCAGGATTTATTTCCAACTAAGTTCTCTGACTTGAAGGGGATAGTAGGAGATTTGGGTATGATGAAGATTAATATAAAACCATATGTGAAGCCGATTAAGAAGCACCCATATTGGTTGAATACCAAATACAAGGAAAAGTTAAGAGAAGAGCTCGATAAGATGCTTGCAGCAGGAATTATTGAGGTCATAAAAGAATCATAATGGTTGTTGGCTTGTTGGGGCCTGACCCAGGTTCATAGTTAATTACCCAAAACAATCCCTGTACTACTGGCCCTTTCAGCAACAATTTGCGGAGCGCGGATTGAGGTATCACCTAAAGTAGTATGGGAGGGTACTAGAACTAGGTTTCCGCACCCTTGAGATGTCTGAGAGGTTTGACTAGTCCAACTGTGCATCTCTGCGCACAGGTCACTTTGTGCATTTCCCTGTTCCTCACACCTTGGTACCCTACCTTCGTGCAACCCTACCTAGGGGTTGTGGAGCTTCCGTGTTGCTAGAGCAGTGCTCTACACTATTACCTAAGATCTTACTTATATTCCTATACCAGTTAATTACCTTCACGTACTTGGATATCTTACGTTATATTTATTTATACAAAGCATTCATATGAGTTCGCGCAACAAATAAACAGTATACTTGCAAATTATACCCAATCATACATTAAAACATAAAATGATACATAGAAATATAGTAAAATTCTCTTTATTGATTCTTCCAATGGTTATAGACTCAACTTGCCTTGCGCACTCAGTTACAGGGGTCTGCACACTCAGTTACAGACTAGTAGGCCTCTACACACTGAGATGCAGAGCCTTCTCCTACTCTATGACCTAAAGACACACTTTACGCTTTGACTCAATCAATTAGACTTATCATGCTCTTATGCTATCCTCTCTTCTACACTTAGAGCCTCGCTCTATTTATACAATCCCATGGTCAGCGGACCATGGGCAGATCTATCAAGCTGACATTACATTACAAAACTGAAGGTGGACAACCTTGTGACTCTATTTATGATTTTTCACTCTGTTCCCTCAATTCGCAGAGGCTTTACAAAAACATTTGGTTAAAAATTGGGTTTTAAGCCCCAAAACATGCCTTGGGGGGATTCCATGCCCAACCAGGCCCGAACACAGACATCGTGACTCGCCCTTGAGTCACTCCGTCGATGTGGAGAGCTTTGCGTAGAGTCCTTCCAACTCTGCTAGAACTGCTGCAAGGTTGACAGCGCACTGAGTTGTTGCCTGCTTGATCTGCTGTATACGTTGTTCTGAGACCACGGTCTCGGAACTGCTTCTATACATCTGTGCCTATATCCCCTGCATTTGTGCACGCTTGCCTTCAATTTCTATTGTGATGTGAAGGCCTCGTCGATCCAAGGCTGAACGCGTTCCTTCAGGAATGCTTCCTTCTGTCGTGCCATGTCCACCTGTTCTTTCATCTCTTTGGCCTATTGCATTTGTGTTAGCCTCTGAGTGAGGGTCACCGTCTGCATAGTTCCTTTAACACTATCACACTACTTTTGGAGTTCTCGTGCCTCTGTCTCTAAGAGCTGGATGTTGGGGTCCTTTTGCAGATTCGTGAGGACCTCAAATGACTCTTCCAACATGTTGGTGCAGTCTCGCACTGCACTACCGATCTCATCCAGTCCAACTGTAATAGCGCTGGCGCGCTGTTCTCTGAATTACGGAGTGGTGGACGGTTACACCTGTAACTGCAACTTGGTGATCTCAACATTTAGCTCCAGCTGAACCTTTGTCATTTCCTCCCGCATCTCACACACCCCTGCTACTAGTCTGTGGATGCGTGCCTCTGCTGGTGTGTCTGCTGGGATGGCCAGCTCAGGGACGCTTTGACAAGCTCCATCTAGTACCTGTACCAGCTGTCGATTCTGCGACACCACTTTGTCATGCTGTAAGCTCAACTATTCCATGTTTATTTTCTACTCACTAAGGACATGCAATGCGTGGCTCTCCCTAGCCCACAGTTCTACAGTTATCCCATCCTGCAGAACATATAAGGTCTCCCATGGGAGTGTAGCCATGTTGATGCCAAGACCCTTCAATGCACTAACCGTAGGCCTATCGGCCTCATTTGTTGTCACAAGTGCCCCTTTTGGTAGCACTATGGTATTTTTCACCTGAGCGTGCAACATTTTTTCTGTTTCTGTTGTTCCGATTGTGAGGCTAGTAAAAAGGGTACCAGCTTGAGGATTTCGCACCTGCAACTCTTGCAGCTACACTTTGAGGGCCCCCAACACAATCTGGTTCTCCTGCATAAAATTTTGGAGGGCCTTGAAGGTGACATCGCGCACTATCTCGCTGATGTTGTGCAGATCACCCTCGGTTAGGGTGATTGGGTCAATAGACAACTTCGATGCCTTGACCTTCTTGCGTAGCCCTGTCTACTTGGTTGGGTGTTGGCACTTCAATTATGTTGATGTGGTTTGTGGGTCCATGCCTCTCTCTTCTTCCTCTGCTTCCTACCCATGCAAAGGTGACGTTTGGCCCTTGCGCGCCTTCATGGCTGCCTCCTATGTTGCTACTGCTACTATGGCCTTTTCCTATTCAGTTGTTGTCTGTGCAGCATCCCGTGCTTCTACTACCTCTGCCTCCTTCCTTCTCTTTTCTGCCAAATGCGCCATGCGCAGTTTTGCCTCCTCTTTCTTCCTCTCCACCATCGACTTCTCTATCTCTGTGATGTCTGGAGTATGCCACTCTGGCGACCATGTCTCCAGTACATTAAAGATTACATCATCTATGGCTAAAAAGGGTAGCTCTCTCCATTTCTTGGTTGGGTCCTTGTGTGCTCTGATGTATATGTTGTGGATGTCCGCTTTAAATTCCGCAAAACTTTGTAGGCTACTGTAGATAGTGGGTGACAACCGCAGCTTGCGGTTGATCCCCATTCTGAGGTTCATCTCCATGAACACCCATAATATCTTACTATCACAGATCCTATTTGCATCCTTTGTGGCCCAGAGCAAAGAATACTTCGCGGCCTCCGGCAGCTCCCTGTCAATTGTGGGGAATTGACTATCTTCTGACAATTCCCCTATCATGAGCACTATGGACAGCAGAAGCCATGCATAGTGGAACATTTTGCCTTGTTCCTGAGCTTCGCAACAATTCTCCAAGAATTCCTTGCAGAGGAACTTGAACCAGTTAAACTGGACCCCCTTCGTGCACTGTTCAAAAAGTGCTACCATCGGTGCAGGTACCTCATCTACGCTGCACTTATGCATAACCTTACCAACCAATATTTGGGTTGCCAATTTTACTACTTTATCATTGATGCTAGATATTCCGTAGCCCCTTTTCTTCTTTGCCATATTGTATTTCTTCTTCATGGCCTTTGCGATGGCCAAATCACTACACTTCCCCTTCGAGATGTCTGCGGGGTCCTCTCCTTTGCATGGAAGTTAGGTAATGCGGTGAATCAAGTCTATCGTGATGGGGATGGGCTCCTCCAGCCACAAACACCCATCATGCACCACGCAGAGAAATTTCCTGATGACGAAAATTGTTATTGGGGTGCAGTGGAAATGCGGCACCTAGAGTAGGTTAAGTAGCCCGGCCTTTTCCACTCCGCACAACCACTTTTTGTAACCCCCACCGCGGTGTTGTGCTTGGGCTTCATGAGGTGGAAGGTCTCAACATGAGGGAACTTCTCGTGGTCAATGAGGTCCCAATCTTCAAATTTTAAGCTCGGCACCTGTCCGAGGTTCATGCCCTAAAAAATGATGTTGTCTGGGAGGAGAGGGGTCTAGAGCGAGCTCTTGGTGTTATCAAGGTGCTTGGGCACTTTATCCTTCCCTTTCTGCAGGGAACATAGGCAGGCAGCTTTGTCGAAGGGTGCGTAGGCTCAGTTTCCTCCTCCATGCCTTCGTCCTCATTTTCTTCAATGATAAAGTCCTCCAAGTCTTCTTCTTCCTCATCGATCTCTATGGTCATGACATTCCCCTTCTCCTCCATTGATAGCTTGGTGCGCAATGGGTTCCGTGGGGACATGCATATGGGAACCATCGCTTATTTGTCCTTCTTTGGTCTTGGTGTGCGCGGTGATTTCAGGATTCTACCACAATCTCGGTGCCTTTTGAAGCATCCCCCACAGCCAGGGCCTGTGCGGCCTCTTCAAACGTCATTTTTTTTATTTCCATAACTTCCTCAGTTGCTGCCATCATGTCCATCTAAAAATCTATCACTCGCAAACTCGAGGGCTCAATCAACGCTCAGCACAAAACAAATAGGGCTCTACTCAATAGCTCAATTCACAAATAACCAAGTGTTGTTTCTTGGGCAGCCCTTTGTAATTTATAACGCTTTTTTAATTTGAGTTCAACCGTTTCCCCCAAATACGGTTCATTAATGCTCCCTTGGCAACATATTTTCCAAAATCTTTCCCATAAATCGTGTCTTAAATGCTTGTCGCCCACTCCATTTGGTCTCAAGTCGAGCATCCCATCATGAATAATGAATTAAACGATCACTTTCTAGCCAACCCATAGGGCAACGCAGCCCCCCGTGCACAGTCATAGACCTTGTGACTCTTTTCTTCTATGTGCAGCTCCAACATCACGCAACTCCCGAGAAGAATAGCTTATAGTCCCGCGCTTCCTTTCAACTACTTGGAGCACTAAGACTGTACTTCCCTCGACTAGTCAGGTGGTCACACCACCTGTATAAAGTTTCATCCTGTCATCCATCACTTTTCCTAGAAAGTACCCACCTTTTATTGTTACCACCAGCGTCACGTACTTTATCATCTGCAATGCACTACCCTAGTTGATTCACTTAGTAATGTGCGGTCCAAGCCAAGCCATCATAGTAATCAATTCGTAGCGATAGTCCTCAAACTTATCAGCCTGATCGTGTGCATCCTGTCTTATTACCCTTGTCTTTTTATCGAGAAAATATTCCTTTATCTTGTCCTCCAACTTCTTGACTTCCACGTCTACCAAAGCACTTTTCTTCCTTAATCACACCCTTTCTTTCTCAAGTTCTTGGAGCCTAGGATTTCCTTGTTGGATTTCTTCTTCCAAGATTCCACGAATCCTCATATCTACCGGTGCGATCATGTGCGGTCTAAGCTTTTCATGTGCTACTGTGCTTACATCATTGGCTTTATACTTTAGCCTTGGTGGTGCTTGTGTGGTTAGGTTCTTGCACATGGTCCTATAAGCCCATAGAACCATTGGTATGCGTAGGTCCCAGTCAGTCTGCTTCGCATTGTGGACCTTGTACAATGCTTTGCGTACTTTGTTAAAGGCTTCTGCATGGATATCCTTTTGCACGCTTTGTCTTTCCATACTCCGTGGTCCTAACCGAAGGGGTCGTTCATGCCATTACCTTGCCTGCACCTACTTACTGATTGTGTCCCCTACCTTGAGGACTTTGTGCATTCATGCAGGTTTCATACCATATACCTGTATCCACCTGGATAGGTGGGTGCCTGGACCGTTTCATCCAATAATCTTATCTGTTAATCACTTTTGAGGCTTCCCAAATTGTGTGCACATAATTCTTTTGCAATCATGCCAATCCTCAAAACTTCTTTGGTGCATACCCCACCACCTTGGGGGCGTAGCTTGCAGTACCCATTTCAGAGTGTCGAAGTTTTACTGCTCCAACACTTCTTTTTCAAATCTGCTTAGGAAGTCATCCACCTCTCTTAACCCATCATACATAAGCAGATCTCTTACCTCTATTGGTACGCAATGCAACGATCTCGTCATCATGTTACAGTTGAGCGTGGTTACCTCGTGTAGCCGGTTATGCCATCGTTCTATCTCTTCATCAGATCCTGAGGTGTAGGAGCTTTCATGCTCCCATTAGATTCAGTGATCCACGGTTGGATTTTAGTAGTCTTACTCTTGCACGATTATCTTGTATATGCAGTCTAGATTGTCATCGATGTCATAGTCATGCACTCACTTCGTGTAGCGTGATCCTTCTGCAGGGTCTAAAGGTACCACTGCACGTAGAGACTTTTTCTCAAAAATCATCTTGCGCTTCTTCAGATTTATCACTCCATTCATGTCAATGGCCCAATTTATTCCCAATAGAACAGGTTAGGGATTGATGTCATCAAAAATCTTTATCACTTCGAAATATGCTAACGTGCTTGCTCCTTCAATATCTACTGTGATTCCCTGCAATCTTCTTATAGGTAGGATCTTTTGCTGGTGCGCTCCCATGTCTTCTTTGGCAAGTTGTTCGTGTCCGATCCTAGATCTAGAATCACTTGGCCCATCTCATATTTCCTAATATGTGTGGTCAATCTCATCTCCCTTCTTATTCGCATCTTGTGCTTCCCGAGCTTCTGAACTATGTACGATTCTCCTGGCACGGTCCAAGCACATCTAGTTATGAGTTCTTGTAGCCCATTTATAGCCTTGCTATCGCTCAACAGATTCATGCATGTATCCAAGAACATAGTGAGCTTCAATGGGTCCATTTCCAGCTCCAGTCTATCTTTACTTCCGAAAGTGGAGGCATCATCGAAGCTCCTCTTAACTTCCATGAAGGTCTCCTTAGTGCACTCCAAATCAAATTTTGGTTCCTTCGTTGGAGCCTTGAGAACCCAGGTACTTTCTTCGGGCTACTTGCCTTTGTCATCCCCTGTCGTAATTCCACTTTAGAGCACGATATTTACATTAGGGTCTTCCTCGTGCCTCATCATTTGCAGGTTCTGAGTTGGGTAGGTTGGAGTGCTCCTTTATCGCGTAACCTCGCTATCAGTGTGGGACAATCCTCCATCTCATGATCAAAAAACATACAATACAAGCATGATGGTCGCGTTGGATTCATAAAATCATGGGCATAATGCCTTGGTCCTCTGTAATTGTAACATATCAGTTGTCTGTGACCTCTTCCTAGTCCCCCTCCACCTCAGCCTCATTTGTGCCCCTAAAATCCGGTGTGCGTCATTCCTATGTTTTAATTAAGGGGCCGTGTTTCAGCCTGAACTATGTAGGTAGGAGTCTGATTGATCATCAAATCATAACTTCTACAAGTGCACTCATCATGTCCCACTGACCTACAGAAATTACAGAACAACTGCTATGAATTCTACGTATACTTCTGTAATAGATGGCAGTTATCTGTAGCATGCTTTCCTCCTATCTAACAAATTGCGCACCATAGTGCAGGCATTGCACTCGGTCCTTCTTTTCCCTCCGGTCTTAATGGCATTGGCCCTCCTCCCGTAAGGTAATTTGTGAACACCGGGCAGTGGTGCTTGTCGTGCCCCTGGCCCTTGCATTTTACGCACCATACCTCATCGCGCATCTCTGGGCAGGTTGTTCTGTCTTGTTTCAAACTCCGCATCTCAAGGCACAAGTTTTTCAACTGCGCGTGAATCTGCTGAACTCCCAAGTTGACATCTTGTATCGGGGTCTCATGCATTCTCATCATGACCTCCAAGGCCTCGGCCTAAGTGGTTAGCCTCTATTGTAATAGCGCGTTCTGCAGATGCAACATTAATGATGCTACAAACCATTCGCGGTGTTGCTCATCTATCAACATCATGTTAGATTCGCGAATTGTGCACTTCAATCTTTAATCCAACTCCGAAGAAGTCTCACCTAGTAGAATTATGATTTCCTTGAACCCAATGATCAACTGTGCCTCTAACTTTGGCCTGCTAAATTCTTTGTTTAGCACAGCTTGGATATCCGCAATCCCCATATTCAGATTTTCATTGGAATACTTAATGTACCAAGTCGACACGTGATCCTGCAGAGTGCTGACTAACGTTGCCTTATTTATATTATTTTCCATGACTCCCTATGCTTCCCATACAAATTTTATCATGAACCAAAACTTGTCTAGATCTTCATTCCCTACTCCCTTGAACACTGGTATCTTTATCGGGCTCGCCACACTGCTTTGCGGTGGTGGCGGAGGTGGTATGGGTGAAGACGGGGGTGAAGATGGTGAAACTAGCAGTGGTGTGGGTGGGGGTGGTATGCGCAAAATTCTCTGCCTTATCAGATTGATCGCACTTCTTAGTGATACCTTCGCGAACTCTTCTTTTCCGCCTCACAGAGGTGAAATCAAGGGGCTAGTTTCTAGTTCTGTGCTACCTTCGTTTCTATTGATTCTCCCACTTCACGTAGCCCAAAACATTAATATATTCGCATAACCTATTTTTCACACAGTAGAATTTTAATCCAAGTGTTCAAAGATTTAACATACTTACCTCGCGGTCCTTTGAGGAAGCATCTACTGTCTCGCTATAACTGACTAAAGTATCTACCGTGAATTCGGTGATGAATCCTCCTATGATTTGATCGAGCCAGTGATTGATAGCGCACACGATCTTATTTTCTGATGCTTCCAATCTGTGCACCAATTCTGGAGTCCACACAATAAGTCTATCGAGTTTACACCTTCCTTGGCTATCTACTAGCTTTGCAATCCACTCGTATAACTCAATGGGGAAGGATGCGAAGAAAATTCTATGAATCTCTGTATATAAGTAGCAGTCTAACCACTCTACCTTTGATAGTCGCAGATTCATGTTTTCCTGCGCCGTGAACTCGTGAATCTTCCTGTCCAACCAATTTTCACATCATTTCTTTGTCAGATTCCAGTGATACGACATCAGACATCTCTATGCAGATCCCAGTACCGACAACATAACCATTTTTTGGCTTGTTGGGGCTTGACCCAGGTTCAGAGTTAATTAGCCAAAAAAATCCCTATACTACTATCCCTTTCAGCAACAGTCCGCAGAGCGCGGACTGACATCTCACCCGAAGTACTATGGGCGGGAGGTGTTGGAACTAGGTTTCCACACCCTTGAGATGTATGAGAGGTTCCACTGGTCCAATTGTGCGTCTCTGCACATAGGTCACTTCGCGCACTTCCTATTCCTCACGCCCTAGTACCTTGTCTTCGCGCAACCCTAACCAGGGGCTGTGGAACTTTCGTGCTGCTAGAGCAGCGCTCTATGCTATTACCCGAGATCTTAATTATCTTCCTATACTAGTTAATTACCTTCACGTACTTAGATATCTTACATTATATTTATTTATAAAAATCATTCATATGAGTTCGCGCAACAAATTAGTATACTTTCAAATTATACCCAATCATACATTAAAATATGAAAAGATACACAAAAATATGGTAAACTTCTCTTTATTGATTCTTCCAACGGTTACATACTCGACCTGCCTTGCGCACTCAGCTACAAGGGTCTGTGCACTCAACTATAGACTACTAGGCCTCTATGCACTCAGCTGCAGAGTCTTCTCCTATTCTACGACCCAAAGGCACACTTTACACTTCGACTCAATCACTTAGACTTATCATGCTCTTATGTTATCCTCTCTTCTACACTTAGAGCCTCACTCTATTTATACAATCCCATGGTCCGCAGACCATGGGTAGATCTATCAAGCCGACATTACATTACAAAACTGAAAGCAGACAACTGTGTGACTCTATTTATTATTTCGTGCTCCACGCCCTCAATTTGCGGAGCTTTTACAAATAGATTTGGTCAAAACTTGGGCTTTAAGCCCCAAAACATGCCTTGGGGGGATTCCATGCCCAACAATGGGTTAGTCCTATGGTGATCCAGGAGAAGAAAATGAAGGGTGATAAAAGGATCTGCATTGATTTGTGGAAATTAAATGATGCATGTGTACATGATCCATTTCCTACGCCTTTTACAGATGAAGTTTTAGAAAATGTTGGTGGGTAGGAATATTATTCATTCACATATGGAGTTTAGTGGTATCGGAAAATTAATATTGCACGAGAGGATAAAAGCAAGACTACCTTCGCTACAAAATGGGGGCGTTGGGCCTCAAATTTGCCCATTTTCCCCCCGTAAAAATACCATTATCATACCCTAAATTCCTATGTTTTTAACTCATTTCACACTCTAATTCCACACTTTGCCATTAATTCATATCCTACACTTCGTGGTTGATTATCATTAGTTTTCTTGACTTTTCAATGATTAGAGATGATTTTGTCATGATTTACTAATGATGGTTTTTCCAAGTCTATTTATTGCAAGGATTCATTGCCGGAATTCTTTATAAGTCAATTAAACTAGTTTCTACAGGTTAAGTATAGAATGGTTCTAGATTAAAATATCAAATTGTGATCAAATTAAGACGAATATTGAAATTCCAACACACAGGTTTTGTTCATAGCACCCTCATTCAGGTAACCCCAAATCCGTTTGGAAGCATTCATCACTAAGAAGTAGTTATGGTCAGGGGAATATTCTAGTGAAAGTTAACTACAAAATCAGTGCCAAAATTTTGAGTTGAGTACAGATTCATTGGGTTTGACGATTTTGGATCAGCCACAGTTCCATATATTTTGGGTTGAAGATTTAGTTTGTTTTTTTTTTCAAGCTATATGGAGCTACAATCCGATATTCTATATCCCAATCATGCCATGCATGGATCATGAGATTTCCCAAGACAAATTTTCCATAAACAATCCCAAATAACATCATTTGAAATGTATTTTTGTAATTTTGTTACCATTTGGCTAAGATAATATCCTTGAGCTTGGGATCTCAAATTGTAAAATCATAGTATATATTTCAGTCATTCAAATCTAGGGAGAGATAACGAGTTACAAAGAGTTACATAGGAGAGGAAGCACAATCAAATTTGTTGGTTATTCTATATTAAAACTTTGCTTTCTGGATGAATAAAGGATGATGAAGTTGTTGTAGCTTTGGTGTCCATTTTATGAATTGAGTTTAGACCTGCAACACCTGGATAGGAAAGGCCGCCTAAACCCATCATGTTTCCAGGGTTAACATAAATTATGTAAGTGTGTTTATTTGCTTTTTATATTTAATTTCTTGCAAATGGTTTGAATTATATTTAATTGTTTTGTCAATTTATTTATGCAATTTATTTTTCATTTTAGATTATGTAATTGCTTCCTGATTTACGGTGTGACCCCGGGAATAGTTTTAAGAAGTGTGTTTTGTTTTAGTCAATAGATTTATATTTCATTTCCAAGTTGTTTACTAAATAGTTTTTAGAATTCGAGCACTTCAATTTGTATTCTAGATTCATTTATGTTTTGTAGATCTCAATAGAGGGCAACAATTTGAGTAGAGGATAGCGAGTGCATTGCTATTGGTTTCAATTTTTTTTTTGTGGACTAAGCACTCGATCGAATTCTGTACTCGGCCGCATTCTTCACTAGGTCATATTTTGTAATCAACCACATTTCGTACTTAGATGCATTTTGCACTCGACTGCACTCTATACTCAACCACATTCTGTATTCAGGCCCCATTCTGTACTTAGCTACATTCTATACTCATAATTTCTCTGATTTAGTCAATTAGAAAAATCTAGTTTGGAAGCGTGAGTTGTGTGATTTCAATATAGTAATTATCATAGTTAATCATTTTTTATATTGCAGTTTATGGAATTAGAGACCATTTGTCAATAAATTGTGTTGTGTGAACAATTAGCTTTAGGCATAAATTTTATCTTTTACATGTCGAGTTGCTTTGAATCAAGCAACACTCATTTGAATAGATCAATCATTGTTTTTACTGATTTCTCAGTAAGTTTTAATTAATATCATTATTTGATTAGAGTTATTCCTTTGCTTACTAATAGATTAGTTTCAAACTAGGAATAGAAATTTTGTACTTAATCGAGGAATATATTTCGAATTTCACGATGTTAGTTTAGATTAAATGCTCTGATCCTATGTTACCTGCACTTGTGCCTCGAAGCTTACAAGTCCCAGATTGATAATTTAATGTTTGAATTATAACACATATAATTTCCCCAACATTTTTGGTGCCGTTGTCGAGGAGGTGCTAAAGGGATTAGGGCATCATTTCTTTCACAAAATGTTTTGTGTGGTGAGGATTTTTCAGGACAATGAAAGGGTGAAGAATGTACAGTAAGACGTGAGTGAAGAGCCACACATCCACTATTGTGGGGTTGCTCCAAATTTTGGTTGTCCAATTAAGCAAGTTTGGTGAGTTTTATTGCAATTAGCAGTTTTTATTCATTTAGATTAAAAATTTCAAACTCTTTCGAGATAAAACATTTTTAGGGTGCTATAAGAACCCCTGTTTACTAATCCATGTTGCGAGACAGGGATCATCAGTTATTAGGATAAATTCAAAGAACGATTGAGATCTTGAATAATGTCCTTCGAAGAACTTTATCAAATCCTAGTAGTAGCTGGGTATCCACTTCTCAGAAAGAGTTCATCCTAATCACATTCAACAAATTATCTATCTCTCCATAACCGTAAAAGGATTTGGAAGTATCCCTTGATTCCTCTTGCCTATCTACCAAGGAGATCGAGCCATCATGTACCAAATCTGATGAGGAGCATCCTTCTCAACCTAAGATCAAGGAACTCTCACCATGCCTAGCAACAAGCCTTCTATGCATTTCGAAGACCGATTATCCAAATTTGCATGGCATGACCGAGGAAAGCATTCAGAGTGGTTCAAATGAAAAAATGGGACAATACCACCAAGATTACATCGAGTATTAGTTCCAAATCATAATCCAGTCAAAGTACCAATCTCCTCTTCAAGTACTCTTTGTATCACATCTTTCAAAGATACTAATTTTTCATGCTAATGTACATTCTAAATTTTTTATGTTAAATCTGAAGATGAATATATCTTTGTACCTAATCCACACATGGCACCATTAGAAGTTCTCTTTCACTTGAAGGAGGACATGCTTCCTCTAGTATAGTAGAAAAGTTAGTATTGTAAATAAATAAATGAAAATAGTGAAGAGAAAAATAAGTCCTTTTGTGAAAACCAGCTTGTCTTGCACAGCTAGACAAGGACTTTGCTTGAAAACCAGGTAACTGGTGGGCAAAGTTCCCAGTAAAGTTTGTAAATTTGTATGAGTTATTTAAATCATGTATCTTTCAAGTCATTATGTCTTGTACTCATGTTGGTTGATCTAGGATCCCTTAGGCCCACCTGCCAACAAACCTTGTCACATCGACATCAACAAATTATCTAGGACCAAGGTTAGGGCTAGATAAGGTACCTAGGAGCATGCAAGCCTTAATGGAAGGTATCCTTGTCATCTACTAAGGAAATACATAGATGTTTCTTTGTGGATTAATTCTGCAGTCCATTCAACTTCGACAAATCTATTCATGGCTAGTATAATGTACCTAATGCCTTGATTCCCATTGACATCAAAGGTGGGATATCTCACATTGGTTAATGATTTACTCAATTCTTAGTAATCCAATTATTCTTGCTCATGTTAAACATTGACACCATTTATTCACATATGCAAGATTGCACACAGGTGTGTAGCTGTTGAAGACTATATGGTTTTGAGATCTCAACAAAGGTTTGCAACATTTTGGACTTTTCTATCAACATTGCCATTGTCATTTACATCAGTAGTCACCTTTCCTCAGTTTTTTGGGGACTATAAATACAGCTGTCAAGATTTAATAATCATTAATAAACATTTAATAAACATTAATAAAATCAATAAATTAAAACTAATTATGTTTCATATCTTTATCAAACTTGTCGACTCCATGCATTCCCATCCCAAACATCTCTTCTATTTATCACCCAATTAATCTCTGACTTATTCACTCATATGATCTTGATGATGAACCACAAAGGTTGGTTCGAAACGTCAACTATAAGAAACATGGATGCGATGACTCTGGAAGATATCACCTCACAAAATGCAGATCACAGAAGCCTCAAATCTATAATTTTCAACCCATACGGGAGGGAGAAATCACAAGAAGTTCGTACATTAGAATGATCCAAAGCACAAATTGCTAAGAAGAAGTCAGACCAAGATGGCTCATATCTCACCACAGAAACCAATATGGCTCAATATCTCACCAGGTCTATTGTAAGAAAAGCCACACAGAACATTACCTTCATGCCAACTCTCACCATCATCCTGCTCAAAAACTCAGGGTTCTTAACACTCTAGCAAACAGGGATGTGCATATTTCAAATCATGATTATTTTGATCAAGAGGAGAACCACCTCTTGGATGTTTTTGAAAATAATGGATATAGAAGACACCAACGAATCAAAGATTTCAAGAAAGTAGAGAATCCTATAAACAAACAACCTATGGATGATTGTGCTCGTAAAGTTCACCTTCCCTACATACTAGGCACCACTGATAAGATTTCTTACATTTTAAAAAATAATAATATAAAGACCACCTTCAAACCCATGAATACCATTTGCAGATGTCTAAAGTTGGTAAAAGATCCTATCGATCCTAAACACCACAAAGGGGTTTATTTGGTTCCTTTTTCTTGTGGCAAAGCCTACATTGGGGAGACGGGTCGATCTATATTAACTAGGATTCTACAACATGTCACTTACATTAAGCATAACCGTTACAAAACCTCAGCTTTCGTCGAGCACTCTAGCAAAACCAATCATCACATTTGTATCGAAAACTCTTGTGTTATGTCCAAAACTGATCATTATCACCATAGAAAATTTAGAGAAGCCATCAAAATAGGAAAACACCCTAACAACCTCAACCGTGATGATGGTTGGAAAATAAGCGATAATTGGATTCCCACTCTAACTAGGGATTCTACCTTCTCCTAGATGCTCCGTGCCTCATTATCCCTTGTTCCTCCTTATGGTATACCAAACCCTAAAAATTATTAAAATAATATTTGAATTAATAACAATAATCAAGAATGTATCTATTTACTCTTTAAATCTTTAAATTTATATAAAATTAAATCATTTTAATTAAACCTTAGTTAACTCAATCTCAATAAATTAACAATAAAAAACTAACAAACTTTATAAATCAATAGATACAAATTAACAATAAAGATATAATAATAGTCTATAAACATCAAGACTTAGGAACATCATAAACAAAATATCTTAATAGTTATGAATTAATAAGGATATAATAATAGTTTATAAACATCAAGACTTAGCAACTACACTAACAAGATATTTATTAATAATTACCAAGTAGATTTCCATAAATTTGAGAACTTTAGATTAAGATGTTTCATTATCATTATGAAAATAATAAATATTCAATTAACAATGCATATAAATATTAAGTTTTAATTATAATTTAAATCATCAAAATTTAAACATTATTGTCAATACTAAAATTCAATCATTAAAAATCTTGTAATTAGCAAAAATAGTTTAATTACGAGGAAAAAAAATAGTTAGTTAATAATCATTAATAATTATTAAGTCATAACATTTTATTTAATCAATTTAATCAATAACTATAAATACATTGTCAAGATTTAATATCATTTAATAAAAATTTAATAAATGTTAATAAAATCAATAAAGTAAAACTAATTCTATTTCATATCTTTATCAAACTTGCCAGCTCCATGCATTCCCATCCCAACCCTCTCTTGTATTTATTACCCCATTAATCTCTGACATATTCACTCATCTGATCTTGATGGTGAACCATGGAGGTTGGTTCGAAATGTCGATTACAAAAAACATGGAAGCGATGACTCCGGAAGATATCACCACATAAAATGCAGATTGCAAAAGCCTCAAATTTATAATTTTCAACCTATACGGGAGGGAGAAATCACAAGAAGTTCATACATTAGAATGATCCACAACACAAATTTCTAAGAATAATTTATACCTCACCTTTCTCGAATGTTGCAAAGACGCCTCCGTTATTCCTCCATTTGCCTACATCAAACACAACCTCAAAAACTCCATAAATAATCACATTTTCACCAAGTTCAGCCAATCGCTCCTTCGCTCAGAAATCAACAAAATGCATGCTGAACTTAACCTATTAAACAAGAAATATCTTGAACTACACTTCAGTTTGTCTAACCATATTGAGCTTGCGCAGTGGTCTAGAATAAATTCATGCTTAGCTTTGGAATCTCTTAAAATTGAAGAACAAAAGAACCTCAAACAAAACCTTAAATTTGAAAAATTGAATAAGAAATCCAAAGTTCATCCCAACTCTATGGTAACGTATGACAAACCTCAATCTCTATCCAAAATTAACCCTGCGTAGAGATCCTTTCTTAATTCACTCATTCTCAATGAAAGTATATCTTTGTCATACCACAACTCACTGGAAGATAAGGCCATCACTCACAATTATAACATTGTTCCTGAAACAAACACGACGACAACCATGGATGTAATGTCTTCAGATTCTGTGTATCAAAATGATGATAAGGCCTCCAACAACAACGTTTCCAGAAATGAGCTCATGGTACCCAAAGTTGAGTTGGAAACACAAATAACTAACGCAGTGCCTCACACCACTACAATGAATGCTAGAGAAGTAGATCAATCTGCATCATAGGTCTTGCTTGAACACATCGCATGAAGTTCAAGGCCAAATTCATTGTTGGACCAAGGGATTATGGAGAGAGGGATAGGTAAATGCAATGAGGCCTCAAGAGAAAGATCCAAGCTCACGATGGAAGATAAGACAACAACCACACAAATTCAAATCGAAAGTCAAGAAATTGAAACAGTAAATAGCAAGGATGAAACATCGGCATATTGGGTGTTTGACAGAAGGAACATTAAATGTAATAAGGCCTCCAATGAAGGCGTTATTCTCACGATGGATGATAGGACAACATCCATAGTTAAATATATTCAATAAATTGAAACAATAAACAATAAATATGAAACAATGACATCGGATGCTGAGAAGGTAAGTCAACATATTGTTAATCTCTCTAACACCCATATTGACCAAATCACTTTAGGTCTACTCGAAAGAGGCTTGAATTTTCTTATTTCACTGCGTACCATCCCTAGAGAAGACATTTTGTGAAACATTGAGTATGGGATTAAGGATTTACTAGACAACATTAAAGAGATTATTAGACAAGATTGTTCCATCATCCTCAAAAAGGCTAAACCACCCAAAAGCAACATTTCCAAACAGGAATACCTTGCTCTCAGGACCTTAAACCAAAACCCTACTATTGTGGTCTTGAAAGATGATAAAGGTGGTGCAACTGTCATAATGAACACAAAATACTACAATGAGAAGATGCTAGAACATCTAACCAATAGTGGTTGTTACATTAAATTAAAAAAGAATCCCATAAAAAAGATCTCCAAGAATGTTAATAACTTGATAAAATTGAGAAATGTACACAATATCAAAAATATTATTGAAGTCAATCCCTACACCCCTAAGATTTATGGAGCCCTTAAAATTAACAAAGAAGGTATCCCCATTAGACCCATCATCAATACCATTGGAGGCCCCACTTACCATCTCGTGAAATATCTTGCTAAAATACTTAAGCCTATGGTGGGGAACATTAGCTCCTTTGTCAAAGATTCCAAACACTTCATCAATGAGATCAAACAGATAAAACTAGACCAAAATGACATCTTGGTGAGTTTTGATGTAAAATATCTTTATACCAAGACTCCCATAGATGAATCCATGGAAGTAGTCCTGACATAGCTAAATTAGTAGAAGTCTGTCTGAAATCTACCTTTTTCAGCTTTAAAGATGATACATATGAGCAGACTTGCAGTGTGGCCATGGGATCACCTCTGTCTCCCATCATTGCCAATTTGTTCATGGAACATTTTGAAGCTCTTCCCCTTTAAAACCTAAGCTTTCGAAAATATTTGTCGATGACACTTATGTCATTTTGCCTCATTGAAAAGAAAAACTAGACATTTTCCTAGAACACCTTAACATTCAATCAACTTCTATCAAGTTTACAATGGAAGTAGAAGAGAATGGAAGCCTTCCCTTTCTTGACATCCTAATCAAGAGAAACCAAGATGGTTCAATATCTCACTAGGTATATCGTAAGAAAATCCACAGAGAACATTACCTTCATGCCAACTCTCACCATCATCCTGCTTAGAAACTCGATGTGCTTAACACTTTAGCAACCATGGTTGTGTGTATTTCAGATCATGATCATTTTTATCAAGAGAAGAACCACCTCTTAGATGTTTTTGAAAAGAATGGATATAGAAGAAACAAAGGAATCAAAGCTTTCAAGAAAGGAGGGAAACCTATAAACAAACAACCTATGAATGATTGTGATGGTAAGTTCACCTTCCCTACATACTAGGCACCACTGATAAGATTTCTTACATTTAAAAAAAGAATAATATAAAGACCACCTTCAAACCCATGAATACCATTAGCAAATGTCTGAAATCGATAAAATATCCTATCGATCCTAAACACCACAAAGGGGTTTATTTGGTTCCTTGTTCTTGTGGCAAAGCCTATATTTGCGAGACTGGTCGATCTATATTAAGTAGGATTCAAGAACACCCGTTGACATTAAGCATAACCATTCCAAAACCTCAGCTTTGGCCAAGAACTCTAGCAAAACCAATCATCAAATTTGTATCGAAAACTCTTGTGTTGTGGCCAAAATTGATCATTATCACCATAGAAAATTTAGAGAAGACATCGAAATAGGAAAACACCCTAATAACCTCAACCACGATGATGGTTGGAAAATAAGTGATAATTGGATTCCCACTATAACTAGGGCTTCTACTTCTCCTAGATGCTCCTTGGCCCATTATCCCTTGTTCCTCCTTATGGTATACCAAACCCTAATTATTAAAATAATATTTGAATTAATAACAACAATCAAGAATGTATCTATTTACTCTTTATCTTTAAATTTTATTAAAATTAGATCATTTTAATTAACCTTAGTTAACTCAATCCCAATAAAGTACCATAAAAAACTAACAAAATTTATAATTCAATACATAAAATTTAATAAAGATATAATAATAGTATATAATCATTAAGGCTTGGGAACATCATAAACAAAATATCTTAATAGTTATGAATTAATAAGGATATAATAATAGTTTATAAACATAAAGACTTAGCAACATCACTAATAAAATATTTATTAATAATTATCAAGTAGATTTCCATAAATTTGAGAACATTAGATTAAGATGGTTCATTATCATTATGAAAATAATAAATATTCAATCAACAATGCATATATATATTAAGTTTTAATTATAATTTAAATCATCAAAAATTTAAACATTATTGTCAATACTAAAATCAATCATTAAAAATCTTGTAGTTAACAAAAACTAATTAATTATGCAGAAAACAATTAGTTAGCTAATAATCATTAATAATTATTAAGTCATAACATTTATTTTAATCATTTAATCAATAACTATAAATACAATTGCCAAGTTTTAATAATCATTAATAAAAAATTAACAAACATTAATAAAATCAATAAATTAAAACTATTTTATTTCATATTTATCAAACTTGTTGGCTCCATGCATTCCCATCCCAACCCTCTCTTCTATTTATCACCCCATTAATCTCTGACTTATTCACTCATTTGATCCTATTGATGAACCACAGAGGTTGGTTTGAAACGTCGATTACAAAAAACATGGATGTGATGACTTCGGAATATATCACCACAAAAACGACATACAACTCCTTAGGCATGGGGGAGAAGGTGACCTTCATTTCATCCTCCAATACTTCATTTCATCCTTCATCCTTCAACCTTATTCAACAGATCATATCAACAGTCACACTAGCTCCAGCCATCCCATCCTCCACTTCATCTTGTGGCACCGAGCATATCAACAACAAGGTAAAACTTGAGGTAAATTTGACTTATGATTCTCTAATTCATTAGAAAGTGTAAAGAAACTTAATGAATCACCACTTCTCATTCCATGCATTTCATCTTTCATAAACCATTATCCTTTCATTTCCTTCCATTCATTGCGCTTATACTTTGATTACAAGGCCATGTTAAAAGAAAAATCCTTGTGGTATAAAAGTAGTATCTTTAGTGTCTTCTCCTCCCATGAAAATTAATCAGAGGATAAAATCATTGCTACCATGAAATGATAAAGGAAACCACCTATAGACATTTGCCTTATGAAGACAGAGTATGTAGGCACCCATTCACCATCTCCATCCTCATCTCGATTTCATCCATCATCTCTTCCTCATCCATCCCTTTCTTGTCCTCAATTTGTACTGCTCTGTAAATTAGTGTGAGATATTAAATGTGAGAAGTGTTGCTCCACAAGAACCAAAACGTCCAAGTATTTAAGCAGTGCTGCTCCACAAGAACCATCACCTTCAAATATTCAAGTAATGTTGTCGCACAAGAACCAAGATTTGCAAGGAAATGTCAAGAATTTGTTAATAAGCAAGGGATTTGTTTGCATGAGGACATGCAAAATCTCAGTAATGGGGGGTTGTTGGGCCTCAAATATGCCCATTTTCCACCTGTTGTGGCCAAGCAACACCCCCCCTTGTTCATTTAAGTGTTGTCCAAAATACTAAATGAATGGGGACCCTTAGTTAAATTTTTAAGAAAGAAGCAAGAGTTTCCTTTCTTCAAAATAAGGTTATCAT
This sequence comes from Pinus taeda, assembly GCA_000404065.3. Classification (NCBI taxonomy): domain Eukaryota; kingdom Viridiplantae; phylum Streptophyta; class Pinopsida; order Pinales; family Pinaceae; genus Pinus; species Pinus taeda. The sequence continues at coordinate 57,639 of APFE031164494.1, forward strand.
CGTAAACTTAGAAAGGTCTTTTGAATATTTTTAACCTAAGTCTACGATAAGGGAAATATCTTTAAAACTGTGTTGCAAAAAAGATAGGAAATACCTCCATTTCTCTATAATATCAATATGTGCAAGACCCTCGTGTTAAGCATAACATCGCATCACAATGAAGTAATACTCATAAGGAAAAACTTCAAGACTTACCGATCTGCGATAACACCGATCGAAGATCGCATATCGCAGAAATGAACTGGCAAGATTTGGCAAACATCAAACTTCGGCGACCTGCGATGTTGCGATCGCTGCGATGGTGCAATCTGCGATGGTGCGATTTTTGATGGCACGATCTGCGATGTTACGTAAGCAAATCATAAATCACTTTATCACGAATCCTTCGGGCATGCCATTCAAAGAAAAGCCACTTACCATAATCTGACTCAAGATCATGCACTTTTAATGATATTAAATGAATTAGTTGTCAATTATTAAATGAAATGAAGACGCGTGATTTTGTAAAGAATTACTTCACGTAAGGTGGCATATTTGATATATCTGTTGCATTTAAAACTCTCCCATCACCTTTCTTAATCAGTCATTTCCATTTCACTCATAATCTGCAGGAACGAAGAGCTAAGACGATTCAAAGCCAAACGCAGGAGCAAATGGGAAAGAAAATTAAATCTCAAGGCTCTGAGGCAAAGGAAAAGATGAAGGAGATGGTGCCTTTGTATACAGACACAGCCTGTAACAAAGACGCAGGGATATCGACATGGGAAAGCATGTACATGCTGCTTGAAGAAGAAAATCCTAGAGTAATGAAGGTTGATACTGTCGCGGGCTCACAACGCTCTTCCGAGGCATCCTTAGAGGAGCTAGCATGTTCATTTCTTCACCGGATAGCAACAAGGCCCAAAATTCTACCATATACGGATATGATCAAGTGGATACTTTACAATGTAGAGATGAACAATAGATAATTCAAGGTTCAAGGACATGGGCTCATCGGGTCATTCCCCGCGCAAGATTTGAAGCTTATGTATCATCTTCCTGAACCGCAGGCAACTTACAATGCACACTTAGTTAAGAAATTTGCGGCAGAGAACCCAAACCTAGCAGAGACCACCAAAGATTGGTCCAAAAAAGAGGAGCCGCTCAAAAAGGACAAAAACGGTATGTACAGCACTGGTTCCCTCACCTCTCCGTATTGTTTTGCTGCGGCCATGCTTTGCAAATTATTTCGGATGCCGGATATCAATAAATTTTCATCTAAATGGCTACCACTAATAGATGCTGCCACAAATGCCGATATTATGGATTGGGCCAAGATCTTTTCTGATAATATATACACGGCTGTTATGAATTACCGGTCTAAAAGATCCTTGTCTCAAAGGGTCTATCCTACTTTTTATCTGTCTGCCTATGTTATGGATTCTATTTGTTATGTGTCTAAATTTCCCACTATGGGTTGGAAATGGACCACCCAGGACCCATTACCTATCCATGTTTATCATAAGATGTTATGGGATTCCGAGTTCGTCCCACGCTTCTATCAGATTTGTCACGAGCTTATCTTACCCTTGTATAGAATTATGTATGATGAAGATGAAGGGAAAAGAGCAAGTGCACCCAGAATAAACGAGAATCATAAAGAATTGCTCTTAAATAAATGGGACGATCAAATCAGGCAGGCGGAACAAGCAGCGGAGACAGCGGCCACGCAAGCAAACAGTCTTATCGACTGTGTAAATGAGAATTTACACAGGGCCAACTTAATCGAAGATACCACCCCGGGGTACCTACCAAATAAACTACGACTGGAAGCAGAATGGAATCAAAAGGCGCAGGAAAAGGGAAAAGCGATTCAGGAATTGAACAGGTTAAATTGGGAGTGTTACTAGGCATACTTGGTCAAGCCGCATAGTCAATGGATGACTGTAAAATGCATCATAAACACGGCCGAAAAAGTAGTGCCAACTCTCATAGATTCTGTTTTCGCAGCCCAGCTCAGCGCAGAAGTCAGCCAGCCGACTCTTCTCAAGCCCATGATGAACACTTGCAGCTTTAAGGACCAAGTTCAGAAGTAGCCTTATTTTAGAAATTTGCTTTTTCTTTTAAATTAGATTAGAAAAAGGACGGTCATTTGAAAACCGCATCCTAAATTTTGTAAACACACTATTATTAGAATTAGGAAGT
>APFE031164509.1:2339-110467 GCA_000404065.3 Pinus taeda
AACCGTGCATCGTCTAGCAAAAATCCACACACTGCACCATCCAAGCCTAAATCTCCATGTGTCATTTGCAAAGGAGACCACTATCATCGAGATTGTCCTTGCATCCCTCTGATCTTAAGGGACTGGTCTCCTCGTTTGCACAATTTGGTGTCATCAACCTCTGATGATCATGTTGAAATTACATCATCAACTAGTGAAAGCGAAGTATCTGGACAGAAAAGGAAATGTAAATTTCCTTGTAAACTGTGTGAAGGTGATCACGTCATCCATCGTTGTCCCTTCCAAGATGAAGCTAAAAGAATTTTGGATACCCGTCCTACTTCACCGTTGCGGCTTCCTCCTGGATACAAGAAACTCTTGCCGAGTCCATCACTAGTTGAGAATCCGACTGACATGCCATTGGGGTCGGTCGAGGCATCTATCATTGAAGATAAACCCTCTGAATCCACACTAGACGAAATTCAAAAGGTCGAGGCGGCAATTGACCTGGTCTTGCCTTCAGAAGGTCCATCTTCAGATGATATAGTCACTGAAGAGAATGAGAACGACATTGTTCAAATTATTTTTGTAAACACAGACTCCGATGAACATGGGGGAAATCTACTCGTTCCTTTACCGCAGGAAGGAATTTCGTCAGAGTCGTATCCGGCCATCTATTCGGTCCTACCTCCAAGCAACCTAGTCATTTCCTTCGATTGTAATCTACTAGGTAGACCCCGTTTACCAGCTAGTGTACCATTCTGAATCATTGTACAAGCTTACAGAATGGTCATGGCCGGTACTATTATAGATGAAGGGGCTGTTGTGAGTATCCTTTCCTCAACTACTTGGAAAGTGCTTGGTTCACCATCGCTTCTGCCTGAGATGAGAAATATGACAGGCTTTGATAAAGGAACCAGTCGACCATTAGGAATCCTTCCAAATGTGCCTATTACTTTGAGAAGGAAAATTGTTTATATGAATGTAATGGTAGTCCAAGGACCTCTAGACTATAATCTACTCCTTGGGCGCGACTATATTTATAGCGTGGGAGTGATTGTCTCCTCACTCTTTAGAGTAATGTGTTTTCCACATGAAGGCCGAGTGGTCCAGCTCGTAGACCAGCTTTTGTCCCTTGGCTCACACATAGCTAATAGTCAAATTCAATCCCTAAATGGTCTTCTCATGCAAGGAATGTCTCATCAATCTCCAGTTCGCCCACCTGAAGAATGCGAGTAATTTGGGAGGGCATGACTAAAACCCAGGGGGCATGCACTCTGGCCTGTTCCGGCACGAAAACTCTAGGCATAGAGTAGGTTTCTGCGAAGGATATATGACTAGTCCAATACCTGTCCGTATAGGAAGAGGGAATTAGACCGGAATAAGATACCTCCGTAAGAAGGTATGCCTTTCTCGATAGAACAAATGTTTTGTCTGAAAATTGAAGGCTAACCTTGAAACTCTACTTCGCTATGCCTGGGGGCATGCAAACCTTTTGTGCGCAAATGAAGAGCAACCTCTATAGTTTTGATGGCTTCAATTGCTTAAGTTGGGTGAATGGTCGAATCAACCGTTCACCTTCGCAGGGGTCAAATGGCACAAGCAAAGTAAAGGAAAAATTTTCCTACCTGACCTTAGTAGTTAACTAGCCCTTAGGCTAGTAGTTGGTCATTCCTAGTTTGAATGCTAAAGGGTATGGAGCAAAGCTTCGAAAGGTGCGAGCTCCATAAAAATGGAATCTATCGACAAGACGTCCTTATTATATGACTGGCACGAGCAGTTTTTATGTGAAGTTCAAGCTCGTTAAAAATTAAACCTAAATAATGAGCAAATGTTTCCCCCAGAGTTTAAGCTCATTAAAAAATGAACTAATCTCCGGTCAATAACCATTGTGAATGCATTATCATCATCTTTTGAGCCTTGGTCATGTTCTCATCATCACCTCCACTCTGTTTTAGCCGATCATATGCCTCCATTTGATTGTTTACCCTTTTGAGGAAGATCTGCGACGAGTGATTCTGTTAGCCATCCTTGTGACACTGCCGTGATTGGAAAATTCCAAACCTTACCTGGAATCAGCTGCTACCCGAAAGTATTACTCGTTCCTCAAAAAATGAGTCTCCTTTAATCTCTTTTCATCTGAATTGTAAAATATGAAAAGATTGCCGAGCGATTGGACTCTCCAGCTCGTTAAAGCTACCGGAAGTGCTATCCCTCCTCTAGATTTTAATCTTTTTGGACCTGAGGGATTATTACACAAAAAGATCGAGCGCTTGTCTTGTTCGGCTCATTAAAACTATCGAAAATTCATCCCTTTTGTATTATTTTATACTTTTTGGGACTTAAGGGATTAGATGATGAAAAAGGATTATTGGAGTTTCCTTTCAGTCCCTTTTCAGACTCTCTAAAATTGAAAAAGGACCGAGTTATCATTGTCATTAAACTCGTTCAAATCAATAGCGACAAACTTGTCCAAATGGATGAGAATGAGTTTCACTATCGCTAGGCTCATTAAAACATAGCAACGGGTTCGCCCGAAGGGCGAATTATAGAACAAGCATATGTTATCCTCCTCAAGCTTGATAAAAATAAAGAGGTATTGGTCAGCAATGACTGGGGAAAATTGGGAAGAAAACTTGAAGGAACTTTTTTGGTAGCAAGTCACTCTTGAACATGACACTTTCACTGCACGTTCGAGTTGGGTTGGGTTATTTCGTTCACCGGTCATATCACCATTGGTCCATCTTACCATCCATATTCAGGGTTAATGCTACCAATCCATTTCAGTTTCGCCGGTATGTTCAAGAGAAGTCGCTCAGAGAATTCACCTGTGTCTCATCCACTGCAATACATTCACGCTCCATTCTTTCATGACCGCCACCCTGAACCTTGTATCATCAGATCGTTTTCACCTCCATAAAATCATTTGCTTCGTTCCGTGTCGTAGATGTGGGATTCATTAAGGCCCTCCTACGACGGGTCGCTTCTTGTTGACATCAGCTCATTATCCAAGAAGTCGACCTAGGAACAACCCTTTCAATACTTCGAAGCTTGCATGCCTCAATGGCAAGTTTCTCACTTCCGGTGACAGGTTTACATCAATGGCCTTCGATCGAAAGATTTTGCGTGGTGTTCGACGCCAAGTCCCTTTTTCACAGCACACGAATTGTATTGTACTACAGTGAGGGTCATCATTATTAACAACTTACATCATTGGCTGGTAATCATGCAATTTCTTTCCATGTTCGACTCCAGAACATCTTTCACATGGATCGACTTGTACTCTGAGTGAAGATTGAACGAGTTTGAAGACCCCGGATCTAGTTTCATCCATCCGAGCTGCGATATATTCAGGAATATTAAGACATCAAATGTGCATCATTGTCGAATAGATGATCATCCGAATCAAAGGATGATGACTCTGTCTGAATCATCAGTCTGCTACATAGACGGTTGTCTTTCCTATGTACATGAAAATGAATTAATAAAGTTGAGCATGGGAATGCCCGCCTCAGCAAGATCATGAAACATATTATGAAGATAATGTATTGTATTGTATCTTATTACAGGTCGCAAAAATGGAGAATTTTAAGTTTTTAAAATTCACTTCGTGTGGTCCACACCTGCTGCTTATAAACAGTGTGTACATCCGCACGGGTTGTGAGCAATAGGTGCAGACCCACGACTTTTTTCTTTATAGAGAAAAGTTGGGGTCCGCAGGGGCCGTGTGTTGCACCTACGGACCCCCGCGAGCGACTTTCTAAACCTATTTTTCCTTCAAAAATAAAATTTAAAGCCTAAAAACAAAATGTAAATGGATGAAATGCAAGTTAAGGAGGACATGGATTACCTAGAGCTAACGGTTTTCGATTCCGACGGACAGATTTTCCAGAATCTTCACAGGAAATTTTTTACCCAAAAGCTCTCACTTCTCACTCTAAACTCAAATGGTAAATATGAAGTTAGAAAAGCCATTTTTATAAGTTTTTTTGAATAAATAAATTTTTAATTTATTTATTTTTCACTTTAAAAAGGATATTTTTTAAAAACATTTTTATTTATCTTAAATAGGTATATGTAATGTTTTGAGTTTTTGTGCAAAATATTGGATTTTTTGGGGAAATTGATCATTTTTCAACGAAGAGCATACTTTAATCACTTTTTCGGACTCTTTAAAAAATTTGCGAAAAAACAAAACATTGGAGTCCTCTTTAAGCTCTTTTCAGACTCTCGAAAAGTGAAAAGATTTCTGAGCACTTGATTGTTCAAACTCATTAAAATAAATGAATAATCGTCCCTTCAGTATACGTTTACCGTTTTTACAGACTGAAATGGACTATTTATGAAAAAGGTACATGTTGACTAATTACGGTCAATAGAGTCCTCCTTAAACCCTTTTCAGACTCGTTAAATATGAAAAGATTGTTGAGCAATTATCTTTTCCAGCTCGTTAAAGTATTGGAAATGTCACCCCTCCTCTATTATTTTATCCTTTTTCGGGCCTAAGGGATTATTTTACGAAAAAGTACCCCCATGGATTTTTCTTAAGTTTTTCTTCTGACTCCCTAAAATTGAAAAACATCGCGTTTTTCCTATACTAGACTCGTTAAAATTTAACAGTAAAAGACTTGTTCAATTTTAAACAGGAACAAACCACTCCTTCTTAGGGTTCGAATTTTAAACTAAGTTGGACTCATCTGAAGGATGAACTTATAAACAAGAAAATGTTATCCTCCTCAAGCTTGTAAAAAATAAAGAGGTACTTTCCAAAAGTGGTGGGGGAAAAGAGAGAAAAATGAACCTATTTGTTACACTTTGTTTTTTAGAAAAGTCATTAAGCACTCTTGAACACGACACATTTTGTTCATTTGGGTTGGGAAATCCTTTGCCTAATAGTTAATCAAACCACATTGAAAGTCTTCAGCCGATTTCTGAGTATTAGCTTTGGGTCAATTGTCACCAAACCATCTACAATGTCGTTATGTGTTCAAGAGATTAGTTCAAACAAACCAGTTCAAGCAAACCATTCATCTGCAAAATATCTGTCATCCATTTTGACCATCCCTTATTCAGTCCTTACGAATATATTTCTTCAAAACTTGATCTATGATTTCGTGTTGTGGGCTTGCCTACGACAGATCGCTTTCTATCGACTTTGGCTCTTTGTCTAGGAATTTGACCTACAAATTGTCAGTACCTTGAAATCTGCATGCCCTAATGGCAGGTTTCTTGCCTTCGATGATAGGTTGCATCATTTACCTTCGATCGAATGATTCTATGACATGTTCGACTTCAGCTCATTTATTTACATTTCATGGATTGTACTATGTACTTTGAGAGCCATTGACATTGCTGGTGGTTTCTCTCACACTTGTTAACAATGCACATCATTGGCTGGTAATCAAGTGGTTTCTACCATGTTCAACTTCAACACATTCATTCACATGGATAGAATCGTACTAGTTCAGGATGCAGAAATCAAGACCCTGGATCTAGTTTCTACCATCGAGGCTATGAGGAATTTTGTTATTCATTATACAGTGGGCTATTCATAAACAGATGGTTGCGTCCATATTGTACCTACATATGTCTATACTCTTGATGTATTACAAAATCATTCATGTATCAGAACAATTTTGTCATTTTTCTACTCAATTTTGATCTGAGTATGGGAATGCCTACCTCAGTGATGATGTGTATATATATATATATATCTATATATATATATATATATATATATATATATATATATATAAATATATATATATATATATATATATATATATATATATATATATAATATTATATATATATATATATATATTCATTGAATCTTTTTATAGGTTCTGACTGGGGTATCCACAAGATGATCCTTGAAATGATAAAGTATTTCACTCTTCATACATGACAGACTCTATCTTCATCTATTACACATTTCGCACTTTAGTGGGAAATCTGTTGCACTAAAATTGTCACCTTGACACTCTGCTATCTGTGTAAGTTCATTACCACTCATAATTTCCTCCTTTGCAAGTCTAAAACATCATTTCCTCATATCAAGCCTTGAAAATAAGAGAAAAGCTCTCAAAAGTCTTTAAAACTCTGGTTCTGCACTTTCTCTTTGTCTTACCTATGGTCCTGCGCCTAATGGTCATGTTGTTATAGAAATTTTTGGGCACTGCAACCCCAATCATATATGTCCATAAACCAAGGGATTCTAAGTCCCTAAAAGTATTGCTCCACACCCTAAAGGAACAAGGTCAGCTGATTACATCATCTCCCATAAGTTCTCCACAGAAAACTGCTCAGACCTGGTCAAAACTGGACCATACAGAATGCCCAGTGTAGAGGGTGTGATGCATCTCACCTGCTCAGTGTAAAAAGTTTGATGCATATTGGAAAGCTCTTCTGTAGGGTGCGAAGGGTGAGAATAGACAAATGGCAGAGACAGCTTTCAAGGTGGATGATCATGGAATCTTCTAGAAACTTCTCCTGTGACACTTTCCTCTCTGAATTTTCCCAGGGATGAGTAAGAGATCATCAATTTTTAGGTGGAGTCAAGAACTATTGAGAGAGGACACTAATCAAAATCCTAGAAGCTGACTCACCCCCTACAATCATCTATATATGGATCCCTCATCACAGAGATTCAGAGGTTGGAATCTTGCATCTTGTAAGGAAGTGTTGTTGGTTTCCTGGTGCAATATCATAGGGTTAGGTGATCTAAGCTTTTCATGAGGTGAGGAAGGGATTTCATGCTGGGAGGATGACACTGGGTCAGAACTATGGGTTGTAATCCTCTTTGCTATTGTTGATATTAATAAAGCTATTCAAGTTTTCTTCCACATTCTTGTATGTTTGATGATATATGCATTTGTGTGGTCAATATATATCTGGTCCTGTATTGTTTATGATTGTATATCTCTGTTCTTCGATAGTATTATGCTGCTTTGATTCCACATGTGCTCTTTGAAGGTGGGTAGATGAAGGAGGAGCGGAAAAGATCTGTCAGAAGGGAGAGGAACCAAGCAAGGAACCAAGCACAAGACTGAAGTTGGTGTTCTTTGTTCCCCTCTTATCTACTTCTCATAAAGGAAAGCGAAAGTAGTTTTAGTTTGTTTGTTTTGAAGATAGCTACCAGTCTTAGTGGGACTAGTAGCTCCGACTGGACACTAGATTTCTCGATAACACATGTATCCTACGCACCTGACCACACTATCTCTGTGTTAAGGATGTGGACCCCTATAAAAGTTAAAAAGGTGCAAGTATATTCTGAAAAACTCACTTTCAGTTATTTCTAGAAGCTTCTGGAAGGAATCTTGAGGTGGCAAGTTCACTCTTTTAAGGTTTATGTATCTCATACCTTAAGGAGCTAACCCCTTGATGTGAGGAGCTTATACCTTTGAAGGAGGATTCTATCCCTTCATATATGGACCTGTAACCTCCTCCTTTGCACTATAAAAAGAAGCATTAGGCTGGTTACTTGGAAGGTTAGAAGCTGAATATTTTTGAGGTAAAATGCTGCTAGAACTTAGTCTTCTTTAGTTGAGTTTTTATGAGGAAATATTACATACCTCTAAGATCTCATTTGGAAGAGTGCAAGGCTTGTCAAAGTAATGGAAATTCTTTTTTTGGACCCCAGGAAGAGCTTGTTCAACATCTAGGCTGAAAAGGTTGTAAGGTTCTTCTACTTCAAAGTTAATACAAATAAATTTGCTTTTCTCAGTAAGTTGTTGATTCATGGTTTATTTTATGGATTCCTTTATCACCATAATAGACATGATTTATGATATTTTCTATGTAGGTGCTATTTAATGTTTGCTTGTTTGTGATTGTAGGTCCTCAAAGGTAACTCTTTCGAATGATTGCAGGATGACTACTACGAACAAGCATTGGATCTAAGGTAGGATCATAACACTTCTTTAGTATTTACTTATAAATAACATATGTCTAGAGAAAGATAGGTTTGTTTGTCATCTGTTGCTAGACTATCTTTTGATACTAAGGAGACTGGCCTTGTCCGCAACATCGATTTATCTGGCCAACACCGATGTCACAATTTTTGGAAAGTTAACACACTATGATAAATTCAGTCATAGCTGGTATATGAACACTAGCATCAACCACTTAGTAGGTTTTAATCCCATATAGAAATTACCTCCATACGAATTCTAAAAATAGAAAACAAACAAAGGAAAGAGCATAACACATAAAACAAATATACACAGAGATTTTCCCCTTGATCCCAAAACTAGGACTACCAGATTGATTTTTCATTATGTTCCTTTCAATGTTACAATACATATATATACATGCCAAAGCATCCATAAACACCAATCCATTAACACTGGATTAGAACATAATCATAGTTCCCTTGACTGGATCTACAAAATACCACGGACCGAAAACCATCACACCGAAAACCATGTACGAAAACCATGCACAAAACCATAGGTAGGTTCTCCCACCTGATACTCGATCTAGTCATGGAAAGAATATGACACAACACAACAATCTCCCACTTGTTGTTTTCTTTCCACAGGGAGGCACAGGAAAGCTTAGTTATTCATCTAGCCCATGTAATGCCCTTTATTTCTCTACACCATAAGAACTTATTAGATCTCATAGATTTTGTCAATGCATCTGCAGTATTCTTCAAGGTGTCCACCTTTACCAACAACACCTTTTTGTCTTCTATCATATCCCTCACAAAGTGATACTGAACATCAATGTGCTTTGTCTTTGAATGGTAAGCAGGGTTCTTTACCAATAAAATTGTGCTTTGGTTGTCACAATCTATTCTTATAGCTCCCTATACTAACCCCATACTTGAACACAATCTCTGCAACCAAACTACTTCCTTGCTTGCATGAGTGGCTTCCATGTATTCTGCCTCTATAGTTGATAGTGCCACTATAGATTGTTTCTTACTCATCCAATTGACTTCACCTACATATAGGTTAAACACATACCCGCTTGTAGATCTTCTCCGATCTAGATCTCCAGCCCATTCTGCATCAATAAAGCCACAGATATCCAAAACTCTATCCAATCATGGTCTTCCTTGGTAGACCAAACCATAATCACTAGTGCCACGAAAATACCTGAAAACCCGCTTCACTGTTGTCCAATTCTTCTTCCCTGGTTTTTCCATAAACCTACTCTATATTCCCAGTGCATGTGTAATGTTTGGTCTAGTATATACTATCGAATACATCAGGCTACTGACTGCACTTGCATATTGAACATGGGACATGTCCTCTTCCTCTTCTTATGTATTGGGACACTATTCTACAGATAACTTTACACCTACAAGAATAGGAACCTTCACCAGTTTACTATCCTGCATATTAAACCTCTCCAGTATTGTTTCGAAATACTTCCTTTTGTTTAATCAGCTTCCTCTTTCCCCGATCTATTTTAATTTCTAGATAATTTCTTTGTCATTTCCTACCAACAACATATCATCCACATACAAGACTAGATAAATAGCATGGTCAACAATTAATTTAAAATACACACAATGGTCAACTTTGCTTATGGTGAATCAAAGTCCCCATATAAATGTATCAAATTTATGATACCACATCCTTGGTGATTGTTTTAACCTATATAGAGAGTTTTTTAACTTGCATACTAGTTTCTTCTTACCCTTCACCCCAAATCCTTCAGGTTGCTTCATGTAGATCTCTTCTTCTAGATCCCCATGAAGAAATGTTGTCATCACATACATCTGTTCTACCTCAAAATCAAAAGCATCAACAATAGATAAAAGTAATCTAATAGAAGCTACCTTGGCAATAGGAGAAAAAAATATCACCAAAATCAATTCCCCGCACCTCGGAACAACCTTTTTCTGCCCACAGAGCTTTGTATTTCTCCACCTTTCCTTCTACATTCTTCTTTTTTAATACCCATTTACTACCAATGGGTTTCCTTCCAGCCTGCAACTCCACGAGATCCTAAGCCTCATTTTTGTGCAAAGATGTCATTTCATCAACCATGGCCTCTTTCCAGAGTTTTCCATCCTCTGAGTCTACTGCTTCCTTCACAGTTCTTGGATCATCATCAGTAATAGATAAAGGAAAATGTGAAAATAAATCAAATGGACTATACCTTTATAGTTGCCTTCTTTCTCGAATTGATCTTCGCACAACCAAATTTTGTGGCTCTTCATGTTCTGATTCCTCTTCTGCTATAGAGTCTGATTCTTCCTCCTTAAGCTAAAAATCTATCTTCTCAGGTTCCTTTGGTTGGGCTTCATGTTTAATAACATTTTTCACCTCTCTGAACACCACATCTCAGTTGTACACAACCTTCCTTGTTACTAGGTTCCAAAGCTTATAACCCTTTAAACCATACTTATACCCAATAAGGATGCACTTTTCAGATTTACTATCCAACTTTGTTATTTTCTCCTTTGGAACATGTACATATGAATCACATGCAAACACCCTCAAATGTGAAAGAGAAGGTTTCTTACAAGACCATACCTCTTATGGAGTCTTATCCTCCAACACTGATGAAGGTGATCTCTTGATGAGGTAGCATGCAATCTCCACCTCCTCTCCCTTGAATTCTCGTCCTAACCCGGCACCACTGAGCATGCTTCTTGCCATTTGCATCAATGTCTTGTTAATTCTTTCTACAATTCCATTTTTCTGAAGTGTGTATGGAGTATTATTCTATTGCGTTATACCACAATTCTTACAGAACTCTTCAAAATCCTTCTTGAAAAACTCTCCACCGTTATCAGTCCTCAACGCCTTTATCTTCTTCTTTGTCTGGTTTTCCAACAAAGGCTTAAATTCTTTAAACCTATAGAAGTCATCTATAAATGATACATAGTACACAGACTTACCTAGTGATGGAACCTTCACAAGGTTCAAACACATCGTTGTGCACAAGCTCTAATATTTGTTTCGCCCTCTTACCATGAAAGGGGAAACTCATCAGATTCTGCTTCCCATATATACAATTTTCATAGAAATAATAATCCAAAGATCTATTAGTCATACCTTCTACCATATCTTTACCATGAAGTATTCGAAGGCCCTTCTCTCCAATATGTACAATCCTTTGATGCCATAGCATGATCTTTTCTCGAGAGACCACAAGATTTTCTGCTCCAGTTTCAGGAACAACAGAACTATTGCACCCATCAATAGAAGTGCTACCTTATGGCTTGTACAGAGTTCCAATCTGAATTCCCCACATCAATACCAGTGCTCTCCGAACCATCTTGCAAGTATCTCTCTCCAACATTGTTTTTACATATGTATCGTCTAGCTTGCTTACAAAAATAACATTTCTGGTGAATGCAGGAATATGGAGAAAACCTGAAAGTGTTCTAATCCTTCCACGTTGAAAATTCAACTTTACTTTTCTACGAGCAACGATTCTAGCCTTCCTTTCATCCCCCAAGAAGACATCACCACCATCATATTTCTCACACACGCAAAACCACTCTCTATGGGGAGTGAAGTGAAAGGATGCACCTGCGTCAATCAACCATGCCTCATGATCTACATTTGTAGTTGAAGAAGAAGCCAAGTACACATCCCCACCTTCATCTGAGGTGGTTTTTGCCTGTACAAAAGGAGCATCATCAGATCCCTTTCCTTTTTCAGGATCTTTAGATTTACAGTCCCTTTTGTAGTGCCCTTCCTTTTCGCATTTCCAACACACCTTTACAAATTTTCCTAGAGATTTACATCTCCCTCTAGATTTAGATCTCCCACTCGAGGACTTATTTATGTTTATGTTCTGGGATCGTCCTCATACAGAGAGGGCATCACCATTCTTGCTCTCCATATTTTTTCGTCTCATCTCCTCCGTCAGCAAGAATGAGACTATTTCATCAAATTGCATGGCAGTTGCATTGCTAACTATTGAAATAACTAGAATATCCCACGAATCTGGTAGATAACAAAAAAAATAATGCACTTATCTTCATCTAAAATTTTAATATCAACTAACAATAACTGGCTTACCATAGTATTAAATGCGTTCAGATGCTCTATCACCGAGTCTCCATCTTTCATCCTCAGGTTATACAACATTTCCGTAGGAAGAGTTTATTCACCAGAGACTTAGATTGGTGCAAAGTCCCTAACATGTCCCACAAAGCCTTCATCGTAGCTTCACCTGATACATTCAACAACACTAAATTTGAGACACACAAACATATTGTGATCTTTTACGGACACTCTCACTGGTTTAGTAACCGGTTCTACTGCAATCCACTGATCTTTATCCACCAACAGATCCTTCATCTTGAGTTTCGACAACTCAAAACTCTGACCATTAAATTTATTGATCTTTATCTTTCCATTGCTTGTCGTATTCTTTCACCACCAGAATCGATCTCGCAAATCTCCCATTGAACAAGGTCTACCAGACGCCGGAGAAAAACCCCTCAGCAACAAAGGCATCCCCTTGAAGCCAAAACAATTCTTATACCAAATGTATGTTTTAACCCCATACAAAAATTACCTGCGTACGAATTCTAAAAACAGAAAATAAACAAAGGTGAGAGCATAACACATAAAACAAATATACAGAGAGATTTTCCCCTAGATCCCAAAACTGGGACTACCATATTGGTTTTTCATTATGTTCCTTTCAATGTTAAAATACATATATATGCATGCTAAAGCATCCATAAACCCCAATCCATTAACCTTGGATTAGAACATAATCATAGTTCCTTTGACCAGATCTACAAAATACCATGGACCGAAAACCATCGCACCCAAAAACATGTGCGAAAACCATGCATAAAATCATAGGTAGGCTCGTGGAAAGAATATAACACAACCCAACATGTATCAATGCTACACTAAAAAGTAAAGAAAACATAGAAACATTTATTGAATTGAGGGCCCTCTCAATCGATGTCACACTTCAAATTAGGCATAGGTGGTCTATGAACACTAGCATCAGCCACTTTATATTAATTAGAGATGAGTTGCAGTAATAAATAATCATTTACTCTATGTATCCCATTAATATATTAACCTAACAAACTTCTAAATGATTACAGAGATGATATATATAATCAACAACTCTTCTACATTACTTTTCACATTGGCTTATATAGTTTTTACATAGTGAAAAATGACACACAAGTTGACATTATTGAATCCTTTACAATCAGGTAGATAAATTCAATTTTCTAATGCAGAAGCTTGATGATGCAGGAAATTAGTAGCTTGTGATCCTTTAGAAATCATTGGTCATGAAAGAACATCAAGAGTTCTCTTATAAGCATTTTATTGAAGATTTTGTTCACCCAGCCATGAACATCTTTAACAGTTCTACACATCCCAAAATCAGTGAAGAAATCAAGAGAATTTTGCACCCAATAGAGGAGGAAAAGACTAGTGATTGGTATTTATACCAAAGATACACTGAGATCAGGGTTTATGGTTCTGAAATGTTACCCTACAAACTCCCTAAATACCTCCCTATGAAAATTTTAGTCCTGGAGTATATTAGAAAAATGTTAAATTTTGATGACATTCATTTTGTAGTCGTGAAGAAGAAATCACGGTTTCGAATAAAGGCACAAGTGGGCTTGTTTGTATGTAATACCAGGATAGCAGGTGAAGAAGCAGACAATATGCTTAAACAAATCAAGTTCAGTCTGAGCTTTACATTGTCTTATGACCCTCATGGCATTATTTTAAAGCTCAGAGCGGAGAATAAAAGTACTCCTTACATCCATACTTCAAGGTCTGAAATAGAGAAGTATGCTAATCAACTGGAATGGACAGAAAACACTTTACAGGAAGCTGAAGAACATGTATTTTCCACTTCTTATTTGTATACTCCCACTCCTCTTCATAAATCAAGCATGAGGGAGGAAGGATCATCATCAACCATAGGAAGTGAATCCAAAGTGTTCATAATCAACTACAGGAAGAGGATAAAATTGACTCCTAGGAGAAAGGTGGAAAAGGAGATAGAAGAGAAGGCTACCATAATAATCGCAGACTCACCAACTGCAACCAGCAAATTTGCAACATCTCCTACTGGACCTTGATAATCACAAGGTCACAAGGAGACAGAACTAGAATCCCAGAATGTCCAAAGAGAGAAAGAGAAGACATTTTTTGACAGGTACAGGGAGATTAAGCTTAAAAATGAGATTCTTAAAAACAATACCTATAACCAGTTTTGGAAGCAGACCTCCAGCTCAGAAAGTAGATTATTATTAGTTTTTCTATATAGAGCATAGAAAGATGCAGATTTCCTTCCGTGTGGGCCAAATTCCATAGCCAAAAACAACAGCAGACTACAAGAGCACTACCTTTCAGTTCAGAACCAAAGACATTCATGCCATTGATCAAATGGAGATGCAAAAGCAAATTGGTGAGATGATATCTTCTACATTGTCTAACACTACTATGTCATTATCCAAATTGCGAGTTTCATTTGTTAATGTTCAATCTCAGTTGAAAATGGAGAAGGTGTTCTCCTTGGAAAAAGATAATAGGATCAAGTCTTTGGAGGATTTGGTGGTAAAGATAGGGTATGACTGTAAAGATGTCAATGTTGTTGCGGAGAATATTAAAAATAAAAATATGGACATTGTGTCCTTGAGAAATTGGCTCAAGCCGCCAGCCATAGAGGACCTATTGACCAAGGACATTGAAGAAAATGAAGCACATAAGCTATACATGATGAAGCTAATTACAGAGAAGAACATACAAATTAGATAGATGGAGGCCGAGATGGAGAATGTGATAAAGGAGAAAGAACAGAGTCAAAAGATGGCTATTGTCCCCCTGGATTCCATAACCATTTCTCAACTTCTAGCAATAGGAACAACCACTACAACTACTTCTTCTACTCATACTGCAAGTGTTGAACAGGTGACCAAGACACTAGAGAACATGTCCATCCAGTCAAAATAAATCGATACTTTTCGAGATAAAGTCAAAACTTTAGAAGTACAAAAGGCTAAAGTTGAAGCTACTCATGTTACTGAAATGCAGAAATCACAAAGATTGTTGGAAAAGTTGCAGAGGGTAGAAAGGGATACCTCAATTAGACCTTGGCCCAAGCCAAGGAAACCAATTGGATGAATATTCTAGATTCTGTGAATGATATTCGGTCATCTATCCAAATATTGTTTGAGAAAAAGGAATTAATAGAAAAAATTGTAGAAACCATTGTTCAGGGAAGGGAGAAGCTTGGAGACATGCCCTCAAAAGGCACCAACATTATCAGATTCTTGAATTCTATGTCCAAATATGAGCTTGAAGAATTAGGAATCAGTGACAGGACTACCACTATTTTGGAAGCCAAGAAAGTATTGACTAAAAGGAATCTTATTGATCAGTTGGAAGAAAAATGTGAAACATTAGAGCTACAATTAAATAGATTCTACAACAAAATTGAAACATTGATCCAGAAAGGCCTGCCCAACGTTTATGTAATAATGGACAAACTGATCACTGAGGAAGATTATGTCATGAAGATGAAAGAAATGGCTAGAAGCAGTATTAAGGTCAGTGGAATAAAAGGTAGTATGAAAACAACAACATTTTTGGAAACCATGCCAAATGGATTCCACATACCAAATGAGGTAAAACATATTTTTACTATGTAACCGACTTTTTCCAAATACACAGAGGTAGATGAAATTTACTGGATGGTAATAAAATTGACCATACCTGATGAAAAGAGATGGGAAGATCTTTCTGATTTACTAGGTTGAAGAGTAATTCAGGGGCAGTAAGTCAATGACCAGCACGATAGTCAGTACATGTATGCAACATAGTTTCAGGTTCACTCAACAGTCGAATGTTGATTTCTGAATGTAATTTCTTCTAGATATTGTATTTTTCAAAGTACTGGAGCATCAATAATACAAGGACCTTTCACAAGATTCATGTGGCATACCAAATGGTGATGTGTTCCTTCTATTTATTTGTTTAGACATTGTTTTTCTTTCTCTGTTATTCTGAATATCTGAATTATTTAATAGAAACTTTGATGAATATGATTTGTTATTTAGAGCACCCTATTATGGCTGTTAATAATTTTCATGTTTTCCGCTGAAGTCAAATCAAGGAACTCTTAATTGCTCCTTGATTTCTATTTAACCTTACATTTATGTTATTTCACCATCCATTTAATTTCTAAAAAGATCCAAATAGTGAAACCTAGCTTGCCCTATGAGAACACCTCAAAAAATTGATGCAAAATCTAGTTTAATTTATAGACTACATAGCCCAATGGAATTATAGCACTTAAATCAACCAAACCAGTTGAATCAAACAACAACTACAGTCATAACTAGCCTAAAATTCACATAAAAGATAGCTAAATTTTACAGAGACATCCCTCTCTAGAGCTAGTAGGGTTAGATCCCAACTTCCAAAGTGGTTTTTATGTTGTCCTATGTGTTTACTCCTTTAAACTCAAAAATACAGAATGACAACACAATGGTGACTCTAGTGGGGATGAAAACCATTTAGATTGAAAAATCATTATTCCATGGTATTTAACCAGTATTTCAATTAAACAAAAGATGTTATTATCCTAATTAAATACATGATTTAAGGTTGTTATCTTGTATATATTTGAGTTTTTTTTTTATTTTTTTAGTTGTATGATGAATTTAATATACCTGGCTCCCAAAAGATTTTTCACTCGAGCTCACCTTGATCCCAACCTTGCTGAATTTGTAGATAATCTAGAGAAATTGGTGAGAAAGAAAAGACTTCTAGAGAGTCAAGGTAGTAATAGTCCATTGTCTAGGTTCAATTCTCTTCCTACGGATAGTCCTTTGTCAATGTTTAACTCTCTTCCTGAGAAATTTGAAACTATTCAAGATATAGAGTTTGATTTGTCTTTCCATCATAGTTTGTTTAAATCAAAATCTGAGACTTTTGTAGATGAGACTGTCATTGAAAAAACAATACTTCAACCATATATCGCCCAAAACCATCCTTTTGAAATAGATCCTGATCTTGAATCCCTACAACAATTTGATAAATTACAAGATCTAGTTTAGGTTTTGAACCAAGCCATTGATGAAGCTTATGTTCAACAATCTATTGAATTTTCAGCTTTAACTTTTGCAGCGGCTTCTTTTTCAAGCCAATATTCCTAGTCTTTTAAACTACAGCCCCATAGTCTTATTCATTCCATAGTTTCTACTTCCTCGCCTATGATATCTCAGACTGTTATTCCTACTCTCCCTGTAGTTATCACAACTACACCTACCACAGGACCAACTTCTATTCAATCATTTACACCAGCTATGGTAGGTAGGTATGAACCTTTGATTTTACCAGGCTAGCTAAATGTTATGCCTGGAGATTATCGATCTAAAATTCTGATTTTTTATAACACTGGTTCTCATACTACTCAGCAACATGTGGATAGAATGAATGACGTGTTTGACCTTCAAAAAGTACATGAATTTGATGTAAAAATGAGAATGTTTGTTCAAAGTTTAGAAGGTGATGTAAAAAAATGGTTTAGGAGTTTCCGCGCAGGAAGTATAGCTAACCTTGATGCATTCCATATTTTTTTTTTAGCTAGATGGGAGATTAAGAAAAGTCCACTTCAAGTCCTAAATGAATATAAAAGACTGAAAGGAAAGCCAAATGAAAGTGTGGAAGAATACTGTAAATGGTTTAATATTGTTTATAATGCCATTCCAACAGACATCAAGCCCTCCCCTGGCCTAGCTTTAATTTATTTTCCTGATGGTTTCAATGTAGACATGGAATATCAACTTAGAGAGAGAGACTCAGTAACTTTGGAAGAAATGCAAGATAATTCCATAAAATTCGAAGCCAACATCTTAGCCATGAAGGCAAAATTAAAATTGCAACGTAGGGTTACCATAAAGCAAGAGCCTTCCACTTCTATCGTTGATCATGAAATTGAAAACTTAGTGAGGGTAGTGAATGAGATGGTGCAAAGAGTAAATATAATGACCAAACTCAAGTGAGAGAGAACCAAAATGATCCTCAAAATAAAAACCAAAACTTTAGAAGGAATGTTCCCAAAATCAAACAAAGAGAACAAAAGGGTCCAAATCAGTAGGTTCATTCTCATTTTCAGGAAAACTACATTGATGATGAAGGTAATGTTATTGAAGATTTGGAGGGTAATCAAATAAACCTTATGGGAATAAATGAGGATGAAACAATTTTTCTCACTCAAAAAGAGCAAGAAATTTTTCTGCTAGCTCAAACTGAACTAGACTCTGGAGAAATAAATGAGTATAAACAAGGTATTGAAAATGCCATCATGGAGGTCCACAAGCTGTACAACCTTAGGAGCAAAAAGAATTTAGACCCTCTCAATAGCAAAAACTCTGATAATCCTGCTAAAGTATTTCAAGTTGTAGTTGGTTCCCAGTCAGTTAGAGAGATTTCTCGATCATCTTCTCCATGGTTTTGACCAATGTATCAAACATAGCATCATAAGAAGTAGGCATGCTCTTCCTTTTTTGTGACTATTTTCTCTACTTTCATATTAGATTACTTTGTTAACAGATTATCCTCCACATTGACTGCATTGTTTTGCATGTATTCCGGTGTTGTTGGATTTTGTAGATTTGAGGCCTCTGCGATCTTCATTTTGTGTAGTGCTATGTTCCAAAGTAATCGCATTCATGATTTTATTGTATGGATGTTTCAAACTAACCTTTGTGGTTCATCATCGGGATCAGATGTGTGAAAAAGTCAGTGAATAATGGACCAATAAATAGAGGATAGGGTTGGGAATATAATGAATGGAGATGACAAGTTTGCTAATGCTCAGAAATAAATTTAATTTACTTAATTAATTATTAATATTTTTTATATTTGTATGTTTATATTATCATGATATTTATTATTTTTATTAATTACTTCATAGGGAAACTAAACGTTATATAAAATTAAAATTATTTGAAATGTAATTTAATGAATCTTCATAAAATTATTTTTCAAATTTTAGGGTTAGTTTGATGTTGTTGGATTTCTTTCCTTAAGCCTATAGGCCATCTTGGGGTCAAAAGCATCAGGATAATGAAGTAAATCCAACCAAGGATGAGGATTTATCTCTGCAAAAATGAAATTGTACACTTTATTGAACCTCATAGAAAAGTCTTGGATAGTTTCTATAGGATTTCTTTTTATATTATTATACTCAACTATAATTGGTAAGGGATTCTTCTTCTCACCCCACCTTGCAAGAAAAGCATGTTCCAACTTTTGATAATTGGAAAAATCTCTCTGGTGAGAACTTCTGAACCACTTCTTGACATCACTAGAAGACCTTTGAGCAAACAATTTGATTTTAACATCATCATGGTCTACTTCCTCCAAATCTACAAAATTTCAAGGGTACAAGGATAGCCACAGGGGAAGGAGGAAGCAACAGAGGCATAAGAACCTAACCCCTAGCCTAGTCTTGGCTCTTTCTAAAATATTTTTTTTTGGGGGGGGGGGGGAATCATTACACAAAAAATTACAATTCCACTATTCTTTGAGTTGGAGAAAGAAAGAATAAGGAGACATAGGTGGATGCAAATAGCCAAATCCAAGGGAGTTGAGGATATTGGTCACATGGAGAACAAACTCAAAGAAATGGGCAGAGAATTAAGCGTTATCAGACACAGAGAAGCAAACATAAGAAGTCACTTGGAAATTGAAAATGAATTACTAAGAAGAAAATTGCAAGAGAAAGAGACCCAATTGGCATGCATGGCTAGCTAGTCCATGGAGGCATTGTAATGTAGGACACCAACAAAATCATATGGCCTATATCTCAAGGACCAATGGATGCAATTTCAGATCAAGACTTTAGCACAAAGAGGCACAATCTCTTTCCAAGATTACAGGCAATTTATGGACCTGCGTGACCAAAGCACATCAGAAGATAAGGCAAAGATGGCAGAATTATAGCTGCATAACATGGCCCTCACATACATGAATGTGTGGGACCCCAATGCTAGGCTAGGGGACCTGCAACTAATGGCCATGGCCTCATGCATGAACCATGAAGATTTAAGGGCAGCAGAAATAAGAAAGTTGATGATAAAGGAGCAGAATGAGCCCTTAATGATTAGAGTTGAGCCATTAGACCCCATGGCACTCATTAGCACACATAACCTGCTTGCACATAGTCCTCAGATTGCCCCTAGATATATTAGTGACTAGGCTCAAGCCATTGCACATTTTGAGGATATGGAAAGGTTAGTGGGGGATTATTGTGTGCATGCTTGTATGAGGAGATAGAACCCTTACCACACAGTCTGCAAATCAGGGAGTATCACTCCCCAATGAGGATGAAAGAGGCATTAAGGAGAGTGCCAATGTGAAAGTGCTCCATGCAGAAGCTGTAGGTCAATTGGATTGGCCTTAAATTGAGTCCCCCACTGCTGCTAGGAATGCTAGAAGGCAGAAAAGAAGAAGAAGAGCAACAACACTGGGAAGAGGTAGACAAAAAGGTAGGATTTTACGACAAAGAGGAGGAGACCAAATCAGAAGAAAAAATTAGTGTCTTTCAAGTTATGCCCCCAAATTGATGATTTAATGTGCAAGATTTCAGTTAATTAATTGATTGACATGATTTTTATAGTTGTAGGCAGGAAGATGAGTGTGTTTATATGGGGGTATGAACCCCCTCCCATATGGTACTAAAATGATCATTGAATTGAGAAAGAAAGTGAGGAGCCATATAGGAGTTTGATCTGCATTTTATCAAATGGAGGGTATTATGATCTTTGGAGGCATACTAAAGGTGACGACACCCTGGGTACAGGCAAGAGTGTTAATCTCCCAAATTGTGAGATTATATATTCTACTTCTGTTTGCAGGTGTAAATGTTGGTTCAGTGAGCTCTCTGTCATCCAATGATAACCTTTAGAGCTTCACTAAGTTAGCAGCCCTCCAAAAATTGCAGAGTTCCACTAAACTACCACCATACCGAACCCGACGGTAATACAAACCTTAGTTTAATAAAATTTGAAATCCACCTTCTAAAAGCTTGTTGGTGCTTCTCCACTATTGATCTATTCAAGATCCAATTGTCACAACACTCCCTGACTTCAAACCTGCTCAACCTCTATCAACCATCAATCTCACTCCACTAGATCTAATGGCTCACACGCATATCGACCAGCTAACTTGCGCACTTTAAACCCGCCCGATAAGCAGTTTCTTTCTCTCTCCTCTCTGCTACATGTCACGATGTGTATGGAATCGAAACCAATCGGAAAATATTGCTTATGGCCTTTATTCCACCTGAAATCCACTTGTGGTTTCTCCAACCCACCTCGACTTGGTCAAAATCGATCTTCATGCCACTGCATCCTTGGTCTTCCTCCGCTGATCTCGACCGTCCACTTTACGAGCCAACAGATGAAAATGAAGCTCAGAGCTTCGAGACCAAGGACCACTAGGATTCTCACAAGGTTTTCACAGTGGTGAGGGACTTCAAAATTTCACGAGAAACTTAGTTAAAAAGAAAATGCAGAATTTAACACAGTCAATACAATTTCATTCCATCTCTCAGAATACCAATTAACCCTCGAATTTCACAATAAACATAGAGGTTTCAAAGGATATTATCCTTCGGTATTTGACAAGGAATTTATCATTCACATGCACAAAAACTAAATTTTCCCAATTTACTAGATTTACTCCGAGAAAGCCAAATTTATTCAACAGTCAAAATCCCTTTACAATAGTGTGAAAATTACATAAGTACTGGTTCATCCTAACAACCATATTCTAATTCAAAGGATAAAATTTATTAACCCTATCTCCCCTGTGAGGCATTCTCCTCAAGAATCTCCACTACAACTAACTAACTAAAACTTATTACATCATGATCAAATCCTATATTCTAGCTCTATGCTTAACTAGAAAAACATGGAAATTGACGACTAAAGGATCCCACTCCTTTGCTTGTAATATTTTTTGTATTTTTGGAATAATTTTTTGAATTTTTCTTCAAGCCTTATGCTCCTGCATCAGACTCCTGACGATAAAATTCTTCATGGGCTCCTGTCCATGAGCTCTTCTACAGAACTGCCCAATTTCTGTAGCATGTTTTATGTTACCCAAGTAGCTTCAGCAATTGGTTGATCCTTCCATTTGACCAAATACTGAAAGTACTCTTGTCCTCTGGTTTTCTTGATCACTTTCTTGTTTAAAATATTTTCTAGTTGTAATTCCTTTACTGTAGATAACTATTTTACCTAGTCAATTTCCCGTGTCTCTTGGTCTTCTTCTGTATCTTTTGCAATTTCTCCTTCATACTTGTACAAATCAACAACATTGAAAATTGGAGATATTCCAACATCAGGGGGTAATTTAATTTCATATGCATTTGTAGAAACATTCCCTAATACTCTGCATGGTCCAATTTTCTTGAACTTCAATTTGTTATACTCCCTCTTTGGAAATCTTTCCTTCCTTTTGGTATGCTAAAACCAAATCTTCAACTTCAAAGTTCACTTCTACTCTTCTCATGTCTACTCTATTTTTGTAGTTAATGTTGCTATCATGTAGCTATTGTTTCATCTATTCATGTATTGCTTGTATTTCTGAAGAAAAATCTTCTCCCTCTGCACTTCTCATCTCATCTTTTCCGAAGTTTCTTAACTCAGACACTCCTCTGGGATGCATTCCATAAACTATATGGAATGGGCTCTGTCTTGTACTCCTGTTAGGTGAGTCATTATATGCATATTCAACCCGTGCCAATACTTGATCCCAATGCTTTGGATTTTCTGCAGTAATACTCCTTAAAAGATTACCCAAACTCCTGTTCACAACTTCAGTTTGTCCATCAGTCTGTGGATGATAGGCAGAACTGAAACTCAGTTTAGTTCCAAACTTTTTCCATAGTGTCCTCCAAAAATGTCCAAACAATTTGGAATCCTTGTCTAAGACAATACTCTTAGGCAACCCATGCAATCTTACAATCTCCTTGAAAAACAAATTAGGAATGTGAGTAGCATCACTAGTTTTATAACATGGAATAAAATCTGCCATTTTTGAAAATTCGTCCACTACAATAAAATTGAATCATTTCCTCTTTGAGTCTTTGGTAAACCCAAAACAAAATCCATACTTACCATATCCCAAGGCCTATATGGAATTGGTAATGGAACATACAAACCTTTGTTTCGGCTTCTTCCCTTTGCATATTGACAGACTTTACAAGTTTTCACATACATTTCCACTTCAAATCTCATTTTCGGTGAGAAATAAAATATATTCAACTACTCATAAGTCTTATCTATACCAAAATGTCCTGCAAGTCTACCACTATGTTTATCTTTGATTAAGTTCTCCCTCATAGAACAATTTGGTATGCACAACTGATTTCTCTTAAACAATAATCCATCTTATAAGAAATAATATAACCATTTATTCCTATCCATCAAAACATGATTCTTACAAGCTTCAAATGCCTCTTTAAAATATAAATATGTCTCATACAATTCTTTAAGAAAATCAAAACCTAACACTTGAATTTGACTCTCTTGAAATAATGTATTTCTCCTACTTAAAGCATCTGTGATGAGCCTCATAAATGGGTAATTATATGGGCTCATTTAACCTCCTAACCTAGTCAAATAAAACATTCTCTTAGCTTATTGCATGATTTTCTGATTATATTTATGCTTATAGAGTGAGTTGAGTTAGTTATGATGCCATGAGGTCTAATATGTGTTTAATGCAGATTATTGATGATTTTTGTGGTCAATGTCAAGGATCCAGTGGAAAAATGGCAGCAATAACTCGAAGTGGACAAAGGAGAGGACTTATAAGAGGGAATCCCCCTCATTTATTACTCCTTTCTTTGAATTTCCATTCACTCAGCTCGGAGTACAAGCATCCAAGTCATGCATTAGCAGTCAATTAAGCATAGTGGAGGATAACTAATGTTTATCTCGAGTTTTGGGAGCCAAGCCTCCCTGATTTTGAGGAAGCTGTTGGGAGCTTCATTTCTATAAGTATAGAGGCCTAGGGCCTCACTAAGGAGTTGGTCAAATTTTTGTTGAACTTTTGCTGCAGCATTGCTTGTGTAAACTCTGCATAACTTCGAGCTTATTATCTTGTGATAGTTCATGTAATCTTATTATTTTTTCGAGAATAAAGATGGAATCATTTTGAGTTAGCACTGAGTCACCTCAGAGAGCTAAAGCTCTTGGGTTTGGGCCCAATCCAAGTAACCAAGCTCCTCTTCACTTGTATTTGTATGTTTCATTTCAGTTTGTGGATTAGGTTGTTATTAGATACATTTCTTTTATGGTTAAGAATAGGTTGCTTTTGAAAATTCGGTAGTTTGTTTCCATTTGTGCTTTCTATAGAAGGTTAAGAAGTGATAAAGAAAATATCCAAAAGGCTAGTGGTAATTCCTTGGCCTCTCTCCCTCCCTTTGGGACAATGATTTGAGGCAAAGACCCTCTTGCTACCCCAAAAAAACAAATTTTCCTCATTCATAGGACTTCTAGTGTTTACATATTTCTAGTTGGTTCATGGTCTAGTTTGCTTTGCTTCAAAACTTCTTCATCATGCTCATTTCCTTATTTGCAATAGTTTCCTTTCATACTTTTCTTTCATGCAATGGTTATCAACATTTCCTTTCATAGATCATAGTTTATTTTGATACAAAAACTCTATCTTATTTTAGATGCACTTATTTCCTTGCTTGCTTAATCTCATTGGTTGACTGTCAGTTGTTTATGCAAACAATATTTTCTAGCAGTAATCCAGACTATCAGCCATTCCACCCTCCATTTGATCCATGCTCTACAGGTCGCCCAAGTCTCCCCTCAATTCTACCTTAGTTTCCTGCATTTTTCATAGACTTTGCTCTCTCTCCTTGAGCAAATCCAATCATCTTTCTCTCTCATAAAGATTCTTGGTAGACCATAGGTGCCCCAAAACTTCATTCCAACCTTCATATACCTTCTCCACCTACTCTTACACCTTCAAAATAGTGAAAACTGCTCTTGGCTTCCTCTTGTAGGCCTCTTGTAGAACATTGTTTTTCCTCTTGTAGATTTCCTGTGTCCTCTTGTAGATTTTCCTGTAGGATTTCTTTTGAAAGCCGAGTTTGGGAAAAGCCTCCAAAAGGCCACCTGAGACCTCATAGGACCCATCCACACCATCCGACATCTTCTCACATCCCAAAACCACCATCCATCGCCACTTATTCGCTGCTACATTCACAAACAAATAAATTACATGCATGACAAGTTCACATTAAAATACATAAAAATCCAAACATATGTTTTTTGCTTATTTGCTTCTAGAAATAGATTAGTTAGATGTTGTTTACTCCCTTAAGTATGTAATGGCATTCTTTTCATGATTTTCATAGTGCTTTCTGCAAAAGTAGGATT
This sequence comes from Pinus taeda, assembly GCA_000404065.3. Classification (NCBI taxonomy): domain Eukaryota; kingdom Viridiplantae; phylum Streptophyta; class Pinopsida; order Pinales; family Pinaceae; genus Pinus; species Pinus taeda. Next base: position 27,703 of record APFE031164509.1, read on the forward strand.
AGTGGTTAACTAGGATTTCTTTGGTTTGCTTTACATTTCAATCTTTCTTTCTGCAAGTAGAATAACATCAGTAGAGTAATCTCTCTTTTCCATTTCATCACACATAGAGCTTCTTCTAGAATCCATATAGGTTGGCTTGAGCTCCTAGTCGGCTGATCAAGTGATAACATGCAGTAAGAACTAGTACTTGTGCATACAACACCGTCGCTTCCAAGTTTGTTAGGAACTACCGGGTTGATAAAAGTAAAGTAGGAAGCCTAAGATTTACAACATTATTTCTGCAATATTGGTGCTCACCAATCTACAACTTTGTTTGATTGGCCATTTATGTGCTCCAAGACAAAATGGAAACCCTGAAGATACTCTACCCATTTGGCATGTTTCTAGTTAAGCTTTGGCTGCTGCATAATATACTGCAATGCATGGTTATATGAATAAAGTATGAACTCTTTTGACATTAGATAATGTCTCCACTTCTTCAATGACCGCACAACTGCATAAAACTCTTTATCATAAGACGAATACTTATTCTTTGAATCATTCAACTTTTCACTAAAATAAGTTATAGGTTTTTCTTCCTGACCTAAAACAGCTCCAATAGCTTCTCCACTAGCATCACATTTCACTTGGAAAGTTTTACTAAAATCAGGTAGAACCAAAATAGGGTTTTCAATGATATTCTTCTTCAATAGCTAAAAATTATTTTTTGCTTCAATAATCCATCTAAATGGTTGTTTATCCTTCTTAATAGTCTCAATAATAGGAGCATTGATCTTACTAAAATTAGCCCAAAGAGTTAGCTCAATTGGTCAAGTCGGGACCTTGCCATTTGGGAGGTCACAGGGTCAATTCCCGAAAGCTCTTGGGGTCAGGTCTTGTTATAGGCCGATGGGCGTCAGCCCTATATTTTCCTTGTGGACGTAGCGCCACCTGCTGACTGAAGGTGTCGGTGAACCATGCCAAAAAAAAAATTGATCTTACCTAAATTCTTTATGAATTTCCTATAAAAACTAGCAAGACCATGAAAATTTTTTCCCTCAAAGATACTTTTAGGTGAAGGCCACTCCACGATTGCCTTGATCTTCTCTGGATCCATCTTCAATCCTTCAGTGGAAATAACAAAACCCAAATACACTAATTCCTCTTTCATGAATGAACATTTCATCAAATTCAGCAATAATTTCTCTTGTTGTAATCTTTGTAAGACATAATTCACATGTCGCGTGTGTTCCTCCTTAGACCTGCTGTAAATTAATATATCGTCTAGATATACTATTACAAATTTACCAATAAAGTCTTTAGGAACTTCATTCATGAGTCTCATAAAGTCTTAAAAGTAGTTTTCCACTGATCCCCTTCTCTTATCCTTATCTGATGAAACCCACTCTTAAGATCTAGTTTTGTAAAATACTTTGCTCCACTCAAACAATCCATCAAATGTTCAATTCTAGGTAAAAGAAATTTGTACATGATTGTGATTTTACTGATGGCTCTTGAATCAATACACATTCTCCAACCTCCATCTTTCTTTGGACTCAACACTGCTAGTACTGCACAAGGACTCAAACTTTCTCTGTTTAGTCTTTCTCAAGCAGTTCCTGAACCTGCTTTCTAACCTCTTCAGTTTCTATGGGAGTCATTTGTAAGTTGCTTTGTTTGGTAGATTTTCTCCAGGAATAAAATCTATATGATAGATAATTCTTCTAATGGGTGATAACTCATTAGGAAAATCAGCAACAATGATATCACAATAGTTGTCCAACATTTCTTGAATTTCAATGGGTAAATCAGAAACTTTAGTAGAAGTCATTATGACCTTGCGTTTGCAAATTACAACAAAATTTACCTCATTCTCTTCAATCTGCTTAAGTATTCCTTTCCTCCTAGTAGTAGAGTTTTTGGATCAGTCTTTTTTCTTGATACATCCTCTTCTCCCATAGGCAGCAATGTATGATTGATACCATCTTTACCAAACTTGTAGGTTATTCTTTTCCCATCATGCATAGCTCCTCTGTCATATTGCCAAGGTCTTCTAAGAAATATGTGACACACATCCATGGGCATCACATCACATACAATTTTATCCTTATATTTGCTTAACTACAACTCCACTTCACATTGCTCATTCACTAACAACTGATGTCCCTTTTGTAATCATGACACCTTGTAAGGTGTTGGATGTATCATTGTCTTCAACTTCAATTTCTCCACCACTTCTGTAGAGACCAAATTTTACAGTGCTGCCACTATCAATGATCATTTGACAACATTTCCCTTGAGCCTTACACATTGTTCTGAACAAAGTCTTTCTTTGTGATGGTTCAACTATCTCCTTTGCTGACTTGAGAAAAATTTTATTGACTACCAAAGATTCTCCTCTCTCTGGTACATCTTCTTCTTCTGTCACTGCTGCTGCCTCTTCCTCAACTTGATCAACAATTGCATACCTCTGATTTGTTCCTGCATTCTCTAGGCACTCAAAATCTCTATGTCCCAGTTTGCTACACCTATAAGATCTTAATTCTCTTCTTATGCCTCTACGTCTTCTTCCTCTAGAAAAACTCCCTCTGCCACCTGCATCACCTCCTGTGGTTACATGCTGCGTTGATTTGCTGCTAGCTCCATCTCTAGGTGTTGTAGATCTTCCTCTACCACTTTGACTTCCTTTTCCTTGGAAAGTATCTCTTCCTCTGGTAGACTACTTCCTCATGAGTTTTTCTTCAGCCTTCAGTACCACCTGATAAGCTTCTTCTACTGTTTTAGGAGACAAGATACTTATCTCATCTTGAATGTCCATCCTAAGACCATTCACATATCTAGTCACCTTCTCATCTATATCCTGAGTTTGTCTAGCTCTTATACTTACCTTATAGAATTCCTCTGTATATTCTCTCACTGTCATAGACCTCTGTCTAAGATTCTGCATCTATTCGAACAAGGTTTGCTGATAATTACTTGGTAGAAACTTACCTCTTAGCTTTGCTACCATCCTATTCCAATTTCTATTTGGTTGCTTGCCAAGACTCTTTCTTTCCGCCTGCATTCCATCCCACCAAAGTGCTGCATATCCATTTAGCTTGGTGACATCAACCTTTACTTTCTTCTCATCTTCTGTTTCTTCATAATCAAAGAATTTCTCCATGCCATTAATCCAATCTATCAATTCTTCTGGATTCAATTATCCTGCATATATTGAAACCTCAGTTTTTGGCCTCGCTGTGGATCTCAACATTGATTGGAAGAATCTCATCTCAGGAGTAACTACTATAGTTTCCTCCTCTTCTTCAGTTTCAACCTCAAGCTCACTAACATCTCCATCATCTATATTTTTCCCTGTTGTTAATGCTTCTAATCTAGCCTGCATCTGTTGCATAGCTTCCATCACCTCAGCATTTGCAACTGGTCATCCTCTTCTACCATGTCCTCATCCTCTTCCAACTCTGAAAGCCATATTGGATTTCCTTCTCTTGCTTCTGAGATTCAAATCAATGTCAACATGTTGCTCTGATACCACTAATGACGATGGTCTAGGTACAAGTAGGAGTGTTAATCTCCCAAATTGTGAGATTATATATTCTACTTCCGTTTGCGGGTGTAAATGTTGGTTCAATGGGCTCTCTATCATCCACCAATAACCTTTAGAGCTTCACTAAGTTAGTAGCCCTCCAAAAATCACAGAGTTCTACTAAACTACCACCATACCGGACTCGACGATAATACAAACCTTAGTTTAATGAAATTTGGAATCTGCCTTCTAAAAGCTCATCGGCACTTCTCCACCGTGGACCTATTCAAGATCCAACAGTCACAACACTCCCTGACTTTGAACCTGCTCCACCTCTGTCAACCAGCAATCTCACTCCACTAGATCTAATGGCTCACATGCATATCGACTTGCTAACCTACGCACTTTAAACCCGCCCGATAAGCGGTTTATCTTTCTCTTCTCTCCACTACGTGTCACGATGTGTATGGAATCAGAACCAATCGGAAAATACCACTCATGGCCTTTCTTCCGCCCGAAATCCATTTGTGGTTTTTCTGACCCGCTTCGGCTTGTTAACTGTCGGTTAACTTCTGTGCTTGAAAACAATAACTCATTTTAAAATCAAAATATTTTATAATTTTTTTTTATTTATTTTAATTTAATTTTATAACATTTATTTAAATCACATAATTCATAAATAAACTTAAAATATAACAAGATTCTTAACCATATATATTCATCCCTATTTTACCATAAATATTGTTAACTTGTAAGTAGGCTTTTTTAAAATACCAAGGTCTAATACCATGACTTATCAAGATCACTTGCCCAAAAACCATAACTTATTTCAAAATCAAAATATTTAATTTTAATTGTATTTTATAATATTTTAAGGGTAAATTTAAACCCAAAAAGTAGAGATATTGTAATGCCATGTAAACATATTTAGACTAGTGGTCAAAATTAAATTAAAATAAAAATAAAATAATTAATTTAACTATCAATAAAATATTTTGACTTGGTGAGATTGCATAAAAATAAAAATAGAATAAAATATAAAATTAATAATGGACAACCATCATTATAATTTTTGAGCATGATCACCCCATACAATATTTATTGGGAGATTTGAACCTAACTTAACATAAACTTCTCTTATAAAACTACTTTAAAAAATTAACTCGTCCAAAATAATTATTAACCTCTTCATCCAAATTCTTATTACTCTCTCCACTCAGATTCATTTTTTTTTTTATAATAATAATAATAATAATAATAACCCATTAATTTACATATGAAAAAGGTCAAACGGCAGCGTCATTGTCGGATTTATACAATCTGAATGTTTATGTATATATAAATCAAAATCTATTCCGAACAACAATCCAGATCTTGGTGTTTTTGATCTATTCGGAGCTACAATTCAGATCTTGCTATTGTTGATCTATTCTGAGCTACAATCGAGATCAGATCTTGCTATCTCTTGCGAAACTTGATATCTCTTGATTAGATCGATTGTTGAAAGAATGGAAGAAGGGAACAGAATATCTGTCATCCATTTTGACCATCCCTTATTCAGTCCTTACGAATATATTGTTCAAACAAACCAGTTCAAGCAAACCATTCATCTGCAAAATATCTGTCATCCATTTTGACCATCCCTTATTCAATCCTTACGAATATATTTCTTCAAAACTTGATCTATGATTTCGTGTTGTGGGCTTGCCTACGACAGATCGCTTTCTATCGACTTTGGCTCTTTGTCTAGGAATTTGACCTACAAATTGTCAGTACCTTGAAATCTGCATGCCCTAATGGCAGGTTTCTTGCCTTCGATGATAGGTTGCATCATTTACCTTCGATCGAATGATTCTATGACATGTTCGACTTCAGCTCATTTATTCACATTTCATGGATTGTACTATGTACTTTGAGAGCCATTGACATTGCTGGTGGTTTCTCTCACACTTGTTAACAATGCACATCATTGGCTGGTAATCAAGTGGTTTCTACCATGTTCAACTTCAACACATTCATTCACATGGATAGAATCGTACTAGTTCAGGATGCAGAAATCAAGACCCTGGATCTAGTTTCTACCATCGAGGCTATGAGGAATTTTGTTATTCATTATACAGTGGGCTATTCATAAACAGATGGTTGCGTCCATATTGTACCTACATATGTCTATACTCTTGATGTATTACAAAATCATTCATGTATCAGAACAATTTTGTCATTTTTCTACTCAATTTTGATCTGAGTATGGGAATGCCTACCTCAGTGATGATGTGTATATATATATATATATCTATATAATATATATATATATAGATATATATATTTCATTGAATCTTTTTATAGGTTCTGACTGGGGTATCCACAAGATGATCCTTGAAATGATAAAGTATTTCACTCTTCATACATGACAAACTCTATCTTCATCTATTACACATTTCGCACTTTAGTGGGAAATCTGTTGCACTAAAATTGTCACCTTGACACTCTGCTATCTGTGTAAGTTCATTACCACTCATAATTTCCTCCTTTGCAAGTCTAAAACATCATTTCCTCATATCAAGCCTTGAAAATAAGAGAAAAGCTCTCAAAAGTCTTTAAAACTCTGGTTCTGCACTTTCTCTTTGTCTTACCTATGGTCCTGCACCTAATGGTCATGTTGTTATAGAAATTTTTGGGCACTGCAACCCCAATCATATATGTCCATAAACCAAGGGATTCTAAGTCCCTAAAAGTATTGCTCCACACCCTAAAGGAACAAGGTCAGCTGATTACATCATCTCCCATAAGTTCTCCACAGAAAACTGCTCAGACCTGGTCAATGTGCAGACGTAAGGTGGTGTTAGAGCAACACAATTATTTTCCATTTTGCATTTGAAGCTTTTCCCATTATTCTATTTCTTGAATCCGCCAAACAAGATTAAGAGCCAGAGGGTATTAGTATTTTCTATTTTGCATTAGTAGTAGACCATTTGACATTACCATCATCAATAGCTGAAATGGGTTGGTTTTATATTGTAAAAATCTATTGCATCATTGCTTGAAAACCGCTGCAGCGCCGAAATGTTAGTTCATTGCTTACGGGTTTTATTATCACTGGTAAAACGTGAGATTTTTAAGTATTTGACTGAATGTGTGTTTTATCACTGGTAAAATGTGACAGGTTTTTAAGTATTTGACTGTGTTTAGTTTATGTAACATGGTGCTTTTGGATTTTATTGTGCGTGTTAGATTTTTGTTATCTGTATTTCTATCTCAAAATTCCAATTCATAATATCAATGGATTATTCAAAATATAAAATGAATCTGTCATGCATTGGGTGTTCAACCAAGAGTTCTAGCTTCCAATGTCTAGGATGAAAAAATTGATTTGGCTTCCATATATATTTTATTGTTTTTAATTATTTACACTACAAGTTTTATCAAATGAAAGAGTACATGGGATTTTATGATAAATGAATGATTTAAAGAATGACTTGGTTTACATTATTAGAATGAGCTCCGTTTTCAAAGGGAATATGATGTTGTTAGCAAATCTGATTGAGTAGATCTTACTTATTTTTTCCCTCAAACTATTGTAAGAGAATTTAAGGATATGATAATGAGGAGAACCAAGATAAGAGAATTTAAGGATGAGATAATGAAGAGAACCAAGTTCCTTGATCCCTATCACCAAAGGAATGCTAAACAATCCCTTAAGGAGACAGCCATAGCCAGTGATTATCACTTGGAAGCCTCATGATTAGTGATTATCACTTGGAAGCCTCATGATTAGTGATTATCACTTGGAAGCCTCGATATATTTAATTTTTTTGGCAAGAAATTGAATTTTGGTGGTTTGAAATATGTTTTTGAATATATATGCTCTCAAAAATGTTCAAATTTTCACACAATTTTTTTTTTCCAATTGAAAAAAAAAATTGGCCCATCACTTTCACACAAAATATCGTTGTGATCTTTGTAAAATTTGAGGAAAAGTTTATATCTCTAGAGAGTTGAATTGGCTAAACTAGGTTGAATGTGGCTTGTCTAATGGCAGTACAATTGAATGTTGTCTTGTATATCATGGTTTTGGTTTCCAACATCATTGATTTGTAACAAAGTTGTACAAACACATAATATTATGCTTTTTCACATCATGTTTCTGGTTCTAATATCATTGACTAGAAACCAAATTTTACAAATACATTATATTATGTTCTTACCTATCATCTTTGTTGTTCTCAATATCATTGATTGGTGAAAAAATATTACAGACACATTATATTAAGAGTAGTCTACAAGGCCACAAAATTTCCTAGAAAATATTGGAAATTTTGACATGATTTTGGCAAAAATCTAGCATAATTTTTGGGAAATCTTGGTTAAAGCTGCCAAGCTTAAGGACTTTGGCTATCGAGAGGTTTTTGATGGCGTTGAATTCATTTTGACCATAAAAAATATGAATCAAACACATTTAGTTCATGCATGAGTTTAATAGGGCACAAGTGTTTGAGTCTAAGGAGTGTGTTCAAGGGGAGGGTGCACTAATTGAGCCACACTGAGCATGAAAGGGTGCACTCCACTAGGGCATAGTTGTTCAGCCCAAGTGAGTGCGCTTTACTCGTCATCTTGGAGTGCACTTTACTGAATGCTCTTAAAGATAAGGCGACCACACATAGAAAAATTGACTTAGGAGGAAATGATAGTTAAGGAAAACACTGGGATAATCAATCAAACAATATTATGACACTAGATATCTTGGAACAACAATTTACATAGGCCCCAAAATTGAGTTAGGAGAAAATTTTGGAGGGTGTTTGTTGCTACAACTCTTGGCTACACATTAGGAGAACCCCAGCTTCTTTGTTTTCGTTTCAGTTTATGTACAAAGTATCAATTTTCTATGAAGTATTGATTCAATCAACGAGTCACCTCAGCGACCCATTATACCTTGTTCCATTACTCGACATAATACAACATGAATCTAGCCATACCACTTGGTCAAAACTAACGAGAGTATGATTTTACATCTCTGGTGTTGCTCCACTGCCAACAAGCTTGGATAGTATCTTAACAAATTCACTTCAGGAACATAAGCATTGTTGTGATGCTAATGAGCATTGACACTACCCTGACGAAGTCGCTTGCTTCACCTCCCTATGCAGAAAGCCTTTCTCTTCTTTATCCCTTTATTTCTTCCTTTTCATAGAACTATGCTTAAGCGCTTATTACTTTTTAAATGCAGTGAAAGAGAGATCTAGAATTATTGAGAGCATAAGAGGTTGCTCCTTCAGACAGGGCTTTGTAAACCTTTGATAATTAGCCATGAAATATTTTCCCCTTATCTTTATTTACTCAAATATATAGGAGAGAAAACATTATTAATAAACAAAAAAAAGTGTGGGAATAAGAATCGTAAATAGATATGGGCACTATGATTTTGCTTATGGTTTCGATGCTAAAGGATCATATTTTCCATCCAAAAATAATTGAATTTACATATGTATAAACGATATAAAATAATAAGGTAACAAATTAGCCAAGTGTTGTATGTTACCACAACATGCCTTTCATCCAGATCATCTTGAAGCTCAAGCCAAACCTTTATGCCAGAACTATTAGAACTAAAAACACAAAGTTTGGGCAACTGAAAACATAAAAACAAGAATGCAACACATCTAACTGAATGAAGCCTATCATATCCTAAAAAATAGTTACAGGTTTGGGTTAAGAAAAAAGTGTAAGCACAACGACATGACACACTTAACTACTCTAGCGAACGAAGAAATATATGACAACAACATTTCCCAGGTTCACAACCATACAAGACTCAACTGAATGCATGAAAGAATAGGTTGTGAGACATGGGTCCCAACCAGTAAGATTCTTTAAGCCAATCAGAAAAAACCTTTTGAGACACTTTGACAAGAAAGATTGACCAAAGACAAATCCATATTATGAACAACGTCGGTAGATTGACCACAATTTGTTTTGTCATGTGAGTTAATTTTTTTAAGGGATGATGCAGTAGAGATGTCAGATTGAAATATTTGACCATCACTATAATCATTCTTTGTTTCCACATCACTAATCAATGAAGAGGGCTGTAATAGTTGAAAATTAAGAGATTGATTAAACTTTCTACATCGAGGGTTTAAAAATTGGACACGTAAAATGAGAGAATCAACGTCCCATGAAATGATGTTAATGACAAAATTCTGCAATAAAATCGTAGACGGACCAAAATCACAAATGTCATCGGGGTGACACGAACTTGACGTAACCATGAACGTAGGCTAAAGTTTCATGTTCACTCGACTTGACTTCGAATTATGAAAATCTTGAAAATTAAACTGAAAGGGCACGTTTGTTTGTCCAAACAACATTCATCAACTAAACCAAAGTTATTCAAATAATTAGATTTATGGATTTGTTGAGCTTCATCAGATAGATCTTCGAGATTACAACAAAAATCTTCATTAATATGTGTACCATCTTCTTGAACAAAATCAGGCATACCTGAAAGGAAATATTCAATGATCGCATTGCGCTCCATTTGAAACTTTTCCAAATCTAAGTCTAAGTCTTCCTGCGGGAACAAAGATTCATTCTTTAAATTTTAACAATCATCACCATATAATTAAGAAGAAAGGAAATGATAAGGATAATGGTTGTTTAAGGATTCAACTTGATTAATGGGTTCAAGATTGAAAAGGGGGTTATTAGTATTCTAAGATAATTGATTAATAGGATCAGGAAAATCATCATCTAGGGAAAGATGTGAAAGAAAATTTAATTCTTCATTAAGTAGTTGATCTTCTTGTTGACTGATTGGCATAGGCTCAACACGCAGAACATTAAAACGAGGGCAACAAGGAATAAAAGGAACATCAAACAATTCTTAAGGATATTTAAATTCCTTTTGAATGGGAATGTATGATGAATTTGATTCAAAATATTTTCTTAAAATCCTGACTAAGAAACAAAAATTTTCATCCAAAAATTGCCAATCCACATCGTCATCTAGTAATTCATAGCAAAGATGAAGGAACTGTTTAGCAGATTGTTTGACAGATTCATTCAATTCCATACTAAGCTAATTTATTTCATTAAGAACATCTCGATATTCGTACTTGTCAAGAACATGATGAATCTCATTAACCAATTGCTTAAAGAAAGAGATGGAATCAATAGGGAAATAACAGCACCATTTCTTAACACGGAAATCCTATGTGAGGGTAAACAACCTTGTGAGGATATCTTCAGAATAAACAACACTTGAAAAAGAAAATTGAACAAACTCAATCACGCAATCAAGGACAGTGCATGGGGGCTTCACCTGAGGACCAATACCATACCACGTGGGTTCATATTAAGGGATATTTATCGAGGGAAAAATGACATAATATATCGGGGATATATAGGGGGGAGGGTTTTTATATTAGTAGGCATAAAAAAATGAGTCCAAATATAATGAAAAAATATAAAGGGGTATAAAAAAATGTTCACAAAAAAATGGATACATACAATATCTAGTGAAAGTAGACATTTTTAAATTGGGAAGGTGTATTGGGTTTATATTGGTAGGGGGTTAAATAATGTGATTTTTAGAGGTATTTTCCAATATGTACTCAAATTAAGGGTATTGTTTAATATGCCATGAACACACATGATATGTCAGAGGTTCATTGAGTGAAGCCCCTGTGGGACAGTTGTTGTACCCTTTCTATTGAATTTTAAATGTTACAAGTTATGTAGAAATTGCACAATGATTGAAAGATATTAAGATTTGAAAAACATCTCGGGATTATGGTCTGGGATGAAGCCATTAAAGGTAATAGATTCAAATAGAATTCATGGGCTCATCATGTCATCTAGTCCTCCTTCTAGCACCAAAATATTGATGGGGTTGTAGAGAGTCAACATACTATTAGAGTTATTTAGTTTATTAGTAGTCGAATCTCTTTGAATCCATAATTTTGTTGCCATGGAACAGGTCAAACTCACAAACATTTTCACTATCATGAGTTTGACCAACCACTGCCTGGGAAGTCATTATGAACTTGGTGATAAAATTTTTGATAGATAATGGGAAGGGGTGTTCGAGTTTTTGAGAGTTGTCATTATAGTTTTTGAGTGAGGGTTCGTGTCAAACTTAGGGTTTTTTAGAGGGTTCACCAAAACATGTGTTTATAGTCAAAGGGATGATGTCTAAAGCAACATGGTTACAAATATCACAATTTTTCTCCCTCTTCTAATATCATTTATTTTCCTCAAAAAATTTCCCATTTCTTACTCCCCATTTGTTTCCTTAGCCCTACCTATCCTATTCCCCGATTCCCCTTATTCTTTCAAACAATTTCCTATTCCAAAATATTCATGTTATCCTTTATTCTGTTCTAATCCTAAATCCCCTTTTACCGTAGGCCTAAATTCACTTACTAAAACATCATTTCATATGATGAGGGAACATCACCCACATACATCATACACGAACTTTGGTCATCATACCCACATCTTTTTCCTAAATCCCATCATACTCCCAAATTCAAGTATGTTTGCTTTCTAGGTGGAGCTTAATTAAACAACATGTTTAATTGCGTCATCATAGATTAGGAATAATTTTCAAATCACTCCAGGAGGCCGCCATTTTCATTTGTTCTGATCGTAGGCGAATGTATTGGTTCAACATGCAGGAGATTTGAAGAATGATTACAGATTCAAGGTTAGGTTGTAGAGAGTTTCAAAAAATTGTGTTGCACTGTTGCTGTGTAGTATGTCCTTGAAGCTACCAGTGCTAACATAGACCGTTTTTCAGTTTGTGGGGGGTAGGAGTATGTTTCCCAATCTGTAAATTTTATGTTTAACACTCCGATTAAGGACAATATTGCTCATATTTCATTCTCTTTGAAAAATTCGTTGCGCACACCCTACCAACTATGCGTACAGTCAAACCTTAAAGTTTGAGGTTGTGTCTTTTGAATGAGAAATCATGGTCATTATGTAATGTTGTTTGCTAGGGTAATTTATAAGGTCAAATAGAATTCTTTCTCGCTCACCTTGAATATTATAAACCTACTCTATTAAAACATTGCAGTACTTGTGTCTAGTGGAGTTTTGCATTGTCACAATTGTTGAGTTTCTCATTATCTATCCTATACATGTAGCCTACCATAAAGTTTAAGTTGAATTTTCCAGGTGTTAGGTTTAGTGGATCCTACAACTAGCAGAAAGGGAGGGGATGTTGTATGCATTGAGACCAACACTCTAAACGAAATAAGCTCCTCCCCAACCATTAAAGTCACCTACGAGAATGTTCGTTGCATTCCATTATGTCAAAAAGTTGAGAAAATGGGTCATAACACAATACTGGCTAGCCTGTCTGACTTAAGCTTCCATGATAACAGAGTCAAGTTAGGGAATGTGGAAATTATTGTCATTAAAAAACTCATTGCAGATGCCACAAGCCTCCCCACAATAGGTGAAAAGTGGTTCAAAGATGATGAGCTTGATATTTCAACTTTCAAACGGTTTGTCAAACCTCAATTTAACAATAAGTTTGCTATAAATTTCCCCACCATATACCTTCAGGACCATTACAATGAGCTTTTAAAACTTATTCCAAGATATTTTACGTATGATGGAAGAATTAGTAGGGTTTACCAATATCGTTTGAGGCTTTTATTGCATTTCACAGACAAAAAACCCATGAACCTACCTTTTTCTTAATCAAAAGTATGGAAAGGATGGAAACAAAAGTTAAGCTCCAAAAGGATAACCATATGCCTAGTATTTTCCATTTCTCCCTCATTAAAATTTTGGTCAAGTTTGTAATTGATAAGAAGAATATTTATTGGTTTGAATTTCTATCTAGCATTGGTTTACTACCACAAACAAAATCTTCATCAGTAAAAAATTGTGAGGAGGAACAAGAAGTGCATGAAACACATGAGAAGAAGGTCACCCAGACAGTAAAAGAGACAAAGTTGGTTGAAGGAAAGGATGAGAAATCTAACAATATATCCATAGGCAAACTCGGTAAGTAGGGTGAGAAGCAAATTTCAAAAGGCACAGAGAAAACGTGTGAACCAAAGGTTTAGATGGCATCATCTCAGATCACCAAGTTTCAAGTTAAAGTAGAAGAGAGAATCAAGAATTAAGAGTTCGTGATGAGGCCTAGGACTAGGTCAAGGGCCAAGAAGAGTGTGGAGGGAGTAGTCCCTCAGGCAGTTGTTGAAATCTGAGAAGATAAACATGAAGAAGAACAAGAGGATAGAAAAGAGGAAAAAGTGGAGCAGTATGAATCAATCCAGTTTGAACAAGAAGAATATCCAATGCAATATGAGAAAGATACCATAATTTATGAGGAATAAGACCCTAAGATGGTCAAGATGAAAAATCTCTTTCATATATTAGTTGAAGGTAACTTTCTTGAAGAGGAAGAACAAAGACTTGAAAGAAGTCACTCAACAAGCAGCTGAGGAAAAAGAAAGGCAAAGACACTTCCTAAACCCATTTCTAAGGACAAAGGTAAACATGTTTTGTTTGCTAAACATGCCAAAGAAATTGGAGGGAGTCTAGTGGTTCTACAACTATATAAGACACATTTTGACTAGTGAAAGAGTATCGAAGATTTCTAGAAGAGCTCGAGGAGAGTCAGGAGTAGGTTAAGAGGTTTAACCAAGCGAATCGAAATTACAAGAAATATGTCCAACATCTGCAGGAGAATTGTGAGAAGGAAGTATGTGATACATTGGAGCTCTCAATAGAGGTAAACATTTTGTTAAATGGTCAATTCATGTGAGAAAAAAAATGAAAAAACCTTTATGTGATGAACCTAGTATTGAATGCAAAGTTGAGGAGAGTGAAGAAGTGTTTAGACAAGGCATGAGGACTACTTAAGAAGTACAAGGAGGCAAGCAAATCACCTTCACCTGGAAGAGTTCCAAGGCTGAGGTCTAAGGCTCTGTCTGAAACAAAACTTACTCTACTAGTGCCCACTAAGCACAAACATCCCACACCTCAAGCCTCAAAGACCCAAGCTTCTATTGAGCCCTAAAACTACCTGTCTTCTACACACATTCCTAGACCTCTTTCCCCTCACCAGTTCCTCATAAACTATCAAAGATCATTACATATTGATTCTAAGAGTGCATTTAAGTGGTTTTCAAACTATATTTTTGTGTTTGCTATTTGACTTAGATTTTGCTCATCAGCTGCAGAATGCAACCACTTTCCACAGCTGACTCGTGACTCCGTAGTTGTTTTTATTGATCTCTAGGTTACAGGTGTTGGCAAGTAAAAAGAGGCATGTGGGCAGTTCAGGAGTGATCTGGACATGGACCAGGTCCTATCGGTTCAGCCAAATTCATAAAGGAAGGGCTTGGTCAAACGATGGTCAAACGAGGAGTTCTACAGCAAATAGGTCTATGTTTTCAACATGTGAAAGGTCTGAGACCATTCCTAGATCCGTGGATCCATTTTGACAATTGTAGACTCCTCCATGATGCAAATCCAACATCTACCTTTTGGTAGATTGAATGATCATGGAAACCAATACGCTAAGCTCACAGGTTCTGTCTTTTTACATGTCCTCTACTGAAGGTGTTTCATAGGAAAAATAGTTATGTAATTTCCTTCATAAATAACGCATTTGTAAACACATGTAGTTAGTTTTTTTTTTATAGTCTTGCTGTTAGTTTATGTACTGTGCCGTAACATTGGTCCTATTGTTGTAACGAGAGGATCCTTCCTCTATTTTGCAATATAAAACGACTTTGTTCCATATGACTGTGTGAGCGTAATTTCGGACTGAAAACATGTTAACCATGGCCGTGCAGAGGGCCCCTGCTGGCTGAGGTTTTGTTTCATTATTTTTGTAAAGTTTTCATGTGTTGTTTTCTTATTTTCATTGTAGATATTTCATAGCTTGTTCACCTGTGTATATTTCATAATTCAGTTATGGTGTTAGTGTTTCATTCCTATACATGATTTTCTAGCATGGTATATTTTTGCTAACACTAATCAGTGTGTTCCAGGATAGGCTTTGCTCGAGCGATTTCATATAATTTTTGCAATAAATAGTGACATGAGATTGGCCTCTCTGCTGACTTTTTTTTTTTTTCAGCTTTCATGTTTTGATTTCAGTCTTATTTATTTGCTGTGTTAGTTAGTTTAGATATCAAATTCCTCATGACATTTGACGTTATCTCCAGAGCCATGGCTTAATCCTGAAAAGCTACTGGGCGAGCTATCGGATTATGAATGAAGTGATTTGATTTTACTTTCATTTTTGTAATTAGATATCAAGTTCTTCATGTTATTGACGTTATCTCCAGAGCCATGCCTTAACCCTGAAAAGCTACTTGGCGAGCTATCGGACTATAAGTGAAGTGACTTGATTTTATTTTCATTTGCAAGTAGGTAATTTAGATATCAAATCTTCATGTTATTGACGTTATCTCCAGAGCCATGGCTTAACCCCGAAAATGTACTTGGCGAGCTATCAGACTATAAGTGAAGTGGCTTGATTTTATTTTCATTTGCAAGTAGGTAATTTAGATATAATTTCTTGATTTTATTGAAGTTATCTCCAGAGCCATGGCTTAACCCCGAAAAGCTACTTGTCGAGCTATCGAACTATAAGTGAAGTGAATTGATTTTACTTTCATTAGTCTGCAATTTTTGGTTTGTTTCAGTGCAATAGCTTAACTTTTATTTCTGTATTTAGATGAGCAGCAGAGACAATGATTTCATGATCAGTAGTTCATCATTTATTTGATTTGAATAGCTGCACATTTACATTCTTGTTCAAAGTACTAATTTCATCACTAGTATGTTTTGAGATCCTTTGAAGTGTTAAGCTTTGGAAGTTATCATAGGGGACATAATTGCCTTAAATATATATCCATATTTGCCTTCTAAAGTATTCTCAAAACTTAGGAATAGGATTTCCATTTGCATTAGGAGACAAACAAAGGCAAAACCCCCAAAACAAAATAAAATTGAAAATAATAAAAAGTAAGAAAGAGGTTGTCTTGCACATATAGTGCGCCACACTTCATCAGTTTACGACTCCCGGATTGATAATTAATGTAGCAATTAGGACATACTAAATTAACTAAATATTTTGACACCGTTGTCGGGGAAGTGTAACTAGGTAGCCCATCTCTTACATAAAAAAAAGGGGGAAATTTGATAACTTCTTGAAGTATGCTCTCCTCTTTGCACCTAATGTGATCTGGAGGATCAGAAAAGAGAGTTATTAGTTCAATAATTTCTTGATTATGCTTTCTTCTTGCACCTAGTGTGACGTGGAAGATCAGAGGGAATGTGCCCTATCTGTCACGAAACATTTTCCACTATAAATTCTGCGAAACAATTACCGTGCACACATAGTTTTCATTCAAAGTGCATTCTCTTATGGTTTGATCGTAACCATTCGTGTCCAATATGCAGACGTAAGGTGGTGTTACAGCAACACAAACTTGTGGTTGAATATTGGCCTATCTAGTTTGAAGCTTTTCCCATTATTCTGTTTCTTGAATCCGCCCAACAAGATTAGGAGCCAGAGGGTATTAAGTAGTATTTTCTATTTTGCATTAGTAGTAGACCGTTTGACATTACCATCATCAATAGCTGAAATGGGTTGGTTTTATATTGTAAAAATCTATTGCATCATTGCTTGAAAACCGCTGCAGCGCCGAAATGTTAGTTCATTGGTTACGGGTTTTATTATCACTGGTAAAATGTGAGATTTTTAAGTATTTGACTGAATGTGTGTTTTATCACTGGTAAAATGTGACAGGTTTTTAAGTATTTGACTGTGTTTAGTTTATGTAACATGTTGCCTTTGGATTTTATTGTACGTGTTAGAATTGAAAAAATGCTATGTGATATATTTTTATGAATTTATTTTATGCATCATAAATAGTCTTTTTATTAGATTAATATCTTATTATGATGAAAATAATGTCATTTGAGTCGATGGCTGATTGTTAATTTGAATGTGTAGTTTTGTAAATGCGTCTGGCATCCTTTGTTATTATAACATAGATGAATCAGTTGTTAAGTATAAATGTGTTATGCATTATTTAAGACACATTATATTAAGAGTAGTTTACAAGGCTACAATTTTTCCCAGAAAATAGTGGAAATTTTGATATGATTTTGGCAAAAATCTAGCATAATTTTTGGGAAATCTTGGTTAAAGCTGCCAAGCTTAAGGACTTTGGCTATCGAGAGGTATCGAGAGGTTTTTGATGGCATTGAATTCATTTTGACCATAAAAAATATGAATCAAACACATTTAGTTCATGCATGAATTTAATAGGGCACAAGTGTTTGAGTCGAAGGAGTGTGCTCAAGTGGAGGGTGCACTAATTGAGCCACACTGAGCATGAAAGGGTGCACTCCACTAGAGCATAGTTGTTTAGCCCAAGTGAGTGCGCTTTACTCGTCATCTTGGAGTGCACTTTACTCAAAGAAAGTGCCTTTTCTTACTTAAGTCAAAAAAATATGTCTTCACCTATCTTTGGATAAGGTAACACAAGTGCTCTTAAAGATAAGGCGACCACACATAGAAAAATTGACTTAGGAGGAAATGAGAGTTAAGGAAAACACTGGGATAATCAATCAAACAATATTATGACACTAGATATATTGGAACAACAATTCACATAGGCCCCAAAATTGAGTTAGGAGAAAATTTTGGAGGGCGTTTGTTGCTACAACTCTTGGCGACACACTAGGAGAACCCAAACTTCTTTGTTTTCGTTTCAGTTTACGTACAAACTATCAATTTTCTATGAAGTATTGATTCAATCAACGAGTCACCTCAGCGACCCATTCTACCTTGTTCCATTACTCGACATAATACAACATGAATCTAGCCATATCACTTTGATGAGAATAAGGGTAATATAGAACCATAGGTCAAAACTAACGAGAGTATGAGTTTACATCTCTGGTATTGCTCCACTGCCAACAAGCTTGGATAGTATCTTAACAAAGTCACTTCAGGAACATAAGCATTGTTGTGATGCCAATGAGCATTAACACTACCCTGACGAAGTCGCTTGCTTCACCTCCCTATGCAGAAAGCCTTTCTCTCCTTTATCCCTTTATTTCTTCCTTTTCATAGAACTGTGCTTAAGCACTTATTACTTTTTAAATGCAGTGAAAGAGGGATCTAGAATTATTGAGAGCATAAGAGGTTGCTCCTTCAGAAAGGGCTTTGTAAACCTTTGATAATTAGCCATGAAATATTTTCCCCTTATCTTTATTTACTCAAATATATAGGAGAGAAAACATTATTAATAAACAAAAAAAAGTGTGGGAATAAGAATCGTAAATAGGTCGCTCTTGAACATGACACTTTCACCTCATCACTGTGACTATGTGGGTTGGATCATTTAGCTTGATGGTTATCACAACATTGGTCTATCATACCATCCATCACTTTGTTTTGGGTCAATGCTACCAATTCACTTCAGTGTCGCCGATATGTTCACCCAAATTCTTATTACTCTCTCCACTCAAATTCAATTTCACAATGATAATCTATATATATATATATAATATATATATATATATATATAATCGATATTCACCAAATCTATATTATCACTCAATTCAATTATAAATCCCATTAATTTACATAAGAAAAGGTCAAACTGCAGCGTCATTGTGGGCTTTATACAATCAAAATATGTGAATGTTTATGTATATATAAATCAAATATCTATTGAGAACAACAATCCAGATCTTGGTATTTTTGATCTATTCGAAGTGACAATCTAGATCTATTCGGAGCTACAACCTAGATCTTGCTATTGTTGATCTATTCGGAGCTACAATCCAAATCGTGCTATTGTTGATCTATTCGGAGTGGCAATCCAAATCTTGCTATTGTTGATCTATTAGGAGTGACAATCTAGATCTTGCTACACTCTAGTTCTTGCTATTATTGAGCTGCATGAAACTTCATATCTCTTGATTAGATCGGTTGTTGAAAGAATGGGAGAAGGGAACAGAAGCAGTAACAACAATGAAGGAGAATTGCTTCTCCGTATTCTGAGAGACGTGGAAGCCACACTAAACATAAACGTAACAGAGGCAATTACAACCACCGAAAGGCCCCAAAGCGAAGATCATGTAGATGCAGAGCATTTGGTGTCCAGCATGATTGTTAATATAATCGAACTACAGAATGTTAGTAGAAACGAATTGCAAAATATCACAGAGAATGTTGGTCTAGGTGAGTTGCATGAAGAGTGGGAGGGAGAGATGATACATCGCACGAGAATCAAAGCTACTGAAATTGGTAAAAATAAGGAGAGTGATGAAGACTATCTCCTAACATATACGTTGGCGGAGAATGTAATCATGATCAGATATATAGATGATACCCATCAGCAAAGGAATGCTAAACAATCCCTTAAGGAGATGCCATAGCTAGTGATTATCACTTGGAAGCCTTGTGATTCTTCGCTGAAGTCCCTGACCTTAACATTAGGTACCCATAAAATGTACAATTTTATATGCTAAACAATCCCTTAAGGAGACGCCATAGCCAGTGATTATCACTTGGAAGCCTCGTGATTCTTAGCTGAAGTCCCTGAACTTGACATTAGGTACCCATAGAATATACAATTTTATTGTTAATCTCAGTATATGGCCTCTTTGTTGCCGTGGCTTTGCAACCAAACTATGTTCTGCAATTTAATTTCTTGGCAAGAACTTGAACTTTAGTGGTTTGAAATATGTGTTTGAATGTATATGCCCTTGAAAATGTTCAAATTTTCACACATTTATTTATTTATTTATTTCCAGTTGAAAAAAAAGTTGGCCCATCACTTTCACACAAAATATCTCTGTGATCTACATGTGTCAGTATGTTGGGCTTGACCAACTTACCATTGTTGGTTACAGAACCTTGTAGCAATATACTTGAAAACCTAGCACTAGGGACCCAACTTACCTTTGGTAGTTACACAACCCTGTAACAATATACTTGAAAATCTCGTACTAGGGACCCACCATGCACATGCATGGCAAACCCACAATTGGTTGGTAGTGCCTGACAAGTTTTGTTGAAAATCCATGTAAAAGACAATGTCATTAACTTGTAATAGTATAAGGAAAAGCACTGTAACTATAACATAAGTAACATTTATAATAATTATTAAAAAATAATATTTTATTTTTAATTAGTGAAGAATTTGAGAAAAGGTTTGAGCCTAGTGTAAAATTTGAGGAAAAATTTATATATCTAGAGAGTTGAATTGGCTAAACTCACTTACTTCTAGGATATGTAGGACTCTTTCTTATTTTTCAGTAAAATTGAATGTGTCTTGTCTAATGATAGTAGAATTGGATGTTTTCTTGTCTAATGGCCACAAAGAATTTTTTTTTGTTTGGTACAAACTTGTGAAAAATAACTAGCATATCACAGTTGTGGTTTCCAACATCATTGACTAGTAATAAAATTGTACAAACCCATAACATTATGCTTTTGCACATCATGTTTCTAGTTCCAATATCATTGACTAGAAACCAAATTTTACAAATACATTATATTATGTTCTTACCTATCATGTTTGTTGTTCTCATTATCATTTATTGGTGAAAAAAATGTTTATAGACACGTAATATTAAGAGTAGTCTAACCAGACCACAATTTTTCTAGGAAAATAGTGGAAATTTTGACATGTTTTTGGCAAAAATCTGGCACAATTTTTGGGAAATCTTGGTCATAGCTACCAAGCTTAAGGATTTTGGCTGTCTGAGAGGTTTTTGAATCCATTTTCACCATTAAAAAAATATTATTCAAACACATTTAGTGCATGCATTAGTTGAATAGGGCACACGTGTTTGAGTCGAAGGAGTGTGCTCAAGTGGAGGGCGCACTAATTGAGCCATAGGGGCTTCACTCAACCAACCTATGACATATCACGTGTGTTCATGGCATATTAAACAATACCATTAATTTTATTACATATTAGAAAATACCTCTAAAGATCACATTATTTAACCCCCTAACAATATAAACCCAATACACATTCCCAATTTAAAAACGCCTACTTTCACTAGATATTGTATGTATCCATTCTTTTTATTAACATTTTTTATACCCCTTTATATTTTTTCATTAACTTTGGATCATTTTTATACCTACTAATACAAAAACCCTCTCCCCCCTATATATCCCCGATATACTATGTCATTTTTCCTTCAATAAATATCCCCCAATATGAACCCATGTGGTATGGTATTGGTCCCTAAGTGAAGCCCCCGTGAATTGAGCATGAAAGGGTGCACTCCACTAGGGCACAATTGTTCAGCCCAAGTGAGTGCACTCAACAAAGGCACAATGCTTCATGATCTTGGAGTGCACTTTACTCAAAGAAAGTGCCTTTTCTTACTAAGTCAAGAAAATATGTCTTCACCTATCTTTGGATAAGATAACACAAGTGTGCTTAAGGATAAGGTGACGACACTTAGAAAAAGTTGACTTAGGAGGAAATGACAGTTAAGGAAAACACTGGGATAATTAATCAAACAACATTATGACACTAGATATCTTGGAACAATAATTCACATAGGCTCCAAAATTGAGTTAGGAGAAAATTTTGGAGGGTCATTGTTGCAACAACTCTTGGAAACACACTAGGAGAACCTTAACTTCTTTGTTTTGGTTTCAGTGTATGTACAAAGTATCAATTTTGTATGAAGTATCGATTCAATCAGTGAGTCACCTCAGCTCCCCATTCTACCTTGTTCCATTACTCGACATAATACAACATGAATCTAGCTATACCACTTTGATGAGAATAAGGGTAATATAGAACCATAGGTCAAAACTAACCAAAGTATGAGTTTACATATCTCATGTTGCTCTGCTCCCAACAAGCTTGGATAGTATCTTAATAGAGTCACTTAAGGAGCATAAGCATTGCTTCGTTGCTAATGAGCATGGACAATACCTCAACGAAGCTGCTTGCTTCACCTCCCTGTGTAGAAAGCCTTTCTCTTATTTCACCCTTTATTTCTTCCCTTTCATAGAACTGTGCTTAAGCACTTATTATTTTTTAAATGGGGCAAAAGAGGGATCTAGAATTATTGAGAGCAGAAGAGGTTGCTCCTTCAGAGATGGGTTTGTAAACCTTTGATAATTAGCCCATGAAATATTTTCCCCTTATCATTATTTACTCAAATATATAGGAGAGAAAACATTATTAATAAACAAAAAAAGTGTGGGAATAAGAATCGTAAATAGATACGGGCTCTACGATTTTGCTTATGGTTTCCCAGTTGAAGGATCAAATTATCCATCCAAAAATAATTGAATTTACATATGTATAAACCAAATAAAATAATAAGTTAACAAATTAGCCAAGTGTTGTATGTTACCACAACATGTCTTTCGTAAAAGATTAGCCACATCATCTTGAAGCTCATGACAAACTTTTATTCGAGAACTATTAGAACTAAAAACACAAAGCATGGGTAATCGAAAACACAAAAACAAGAATTCAACACATCTAACTAAATGAAGCCTATCATATCCTAAAATAGTAGTTATAGGTTTGGGTTAAGTGAAATGGAACTTCCAATGCATCCATGTAAGTTGCTCTAGACTTTTGAGATGAAATATGTGTGTAAAACCAATGTGAGATCCAGTGCAGTGAGAAAGATAAACAACCAGAACATTCACACTAACATGTAAAAGAAAGAACTCTAAGCACAACGACGTGACACACTTAACTACTCTAGTGAACGAGGAAATATATGACAACAACATTTCCCAAGTTCACAACCATATACGACTCAACTTAATGCATGAAAGAATAGGTTGTGAGACATGGGTCCTAACCAATAAGATTTTTCAAGCCAATCAGAAAAAACCTTTTGAGACACTTTGACAAGAAATATTGACCAAAGACAAATCCATATTAAAAACAAAGTCGGTAGATTGACTACAATTCATGTTGTCATGTGAGTTAATGATGTAGTAGAGATGTCAGATCGAAATATTTGACAATCATTAAAATCATTCTTTGTTTCCACATCACTAATCAAAGATTTGCATGAAGAGGGCTGCAGTAATTGAAATTTAAGAGATTGATTAAACTTTCTACATGGAGGGTTTAAAAATTGGACACGCAAAAAGAGAGAATCACTTAAGAGATAATCAACATCCCATGAAATGATGTTAATGACAAGATTCTGCAATAAATTCGTAGACTGACCAAAATAAAAAATGTCATCGGGGTGACAGGAACCTGACATAACATCAATGTAGGCTAAAGTGACATGTTCACTCGAATTGACTTCGAATTATGAAAATATTGAAAATTAGACTGAAAGGGCATGGTCAGTTGCTTGTCCAAACAACATTCATCAACTAAACCGAAGTTATTCAAATAATTAGATTTCTGGATTAGTTGATTTTCATCAAATAGATCTTCGAGATTACAAAGAAAATCCTCATTAATATGTGTACAATCTTCTTGAACAAAATAAGGCATACCTGAAAGGAAATATTCAATGGTCGCATTGGAATCCATTTGAAACTTTTGCAAATCTAAGTCTTCCTGTGGAAACAAAGATTCATTCTTGAAATTTTAACAATCATCACCATATAGTTAAGAAGAAAGGAAATGATAAGGATAATAGTTGTTTAAGGATTCACCTTGATTAATGGGTTCAATATTGACAAGGGGGTTAACAATATTCAAAGATGATTGATTAATAGGATTAGGAAAATCATCGTCTAGGGAAAGAAAAGAAAATTTAATTCTTCATCAAGTAACTGATCTTTTGGTTCACTGATTTGCATAGGATCAACAAACGGAACATTAAAAGGAGGGCGACAAGGAATAAAAGGAACATCAAACACTTCTTAAGGATATTTAAATTCCTTTTGAATGGGGGTGCATGATGAATTTGATTCAAAATATTTTCTTAAAATCCTGACTAAGAAACAAAAATTTTCATCCAAAAATTTCCAATCCACATCCTCATCTGGTAATTCATAGCAAATATGAAGGAAATGTTTAGCAGATTGTTTGAGGGATTCATTCAATTCCATTCTAAGCTGATTGATTTCATTAAGAACATCTCGATATTCATACTTGTCAAGAACATGATGAAGCTAATTAACCAATTGCTTAAATGAAGAGATGGAATCAACAGGTAAAGAATAACACCATTTCTTAACATGGAAATCCAATGTAAGGGTAAACAATCTTGCGAGGATATCTTCAGAATAAACACCACCCTAAAAACAAAATTGAACAAACTCAATCACACAATCAAGGATAGTTGTTGTACCCTTTCAATCGAATTTTAAATGTTACAAGTTATGTAGAAATTGCATGGGGATTGAAAGATATAAAGCTTTGAAAAACATCTCAGGACTATGGTCTGGGATGAAGCCATTAAAGGTAAGAGATTCAAATAGAATTCACGGGCTCATACTATCATCTATCCCTCCTTCTAGCACCAAAATATTGTTGGTGTTGTATAGAGTCAACATACTATTAGACTTATTTAGTTTATTAATAGTCGAATCTCTTCGAATCCATAATTTTGTTGCCATGGAACAGGTCAAACTCACAAACATTTTCACTATCATGAGTTTGACCAACCACTGTCTGGGAAGTCATCATGAACTTGGTGATCAAATTTTTGATCAATAATGGGATGGGGTGTTCGCGTTTTTGAGAGTTGTCATTATAATTTTTGAGTCAGGGTTCGTGTCAAACAGAGGGTTTTTTAGAGGGTTCACCTGAACATGTGTTTACAGTCAAAGGGATGATTTCTAAAGCAACATGGTTACAAATATCACAAATTTTCTCCCTCTTCTAATATCATTTATTTTCCTCAAAAAATTTCCCATTCCTTATTCCCCATTTGTTTCCTTAGCCCTACCTATCCTATTCCCCCAATCCCCTTATTCTTTCAAACTATTTCCTATTCCAAAATATTCATGTTATCCCTTCTTCTATTCTAATCCTGAATCCCCTTTTACCCCAGGCCTAAATTCACTTGCTAAAGAATCATTTCATATGATTATGGAAAAACACCCACATACATCATAAAAAAACTTTGGTCATCATACCCTCATATTTTTCCTAAATCCTATCACACTCCCAAATTCAAATATGTTTTCTTTCCAGGTGGGGCGCAATTAAACAACATTTTTAATTATTTCATCATAGATTCGTAATCATTTTCAAATCACTCCAGGAGGCCACCATTTTCATTTTTTATGATCACGGGCGAATGTATTGGTTCATCGTGTAGGATATTTGAAGATTGATTACAGTATCAAGGCCAGGTTGTAGAGATTTTCAAAACATTGTCCTGCGTTGTTGCTATGTAGAGTGCTACACAACCATTGCGCAGTGTTTCCCTGAAGCTACCAGTGCTAACATATATCGATTTTCAGTTTGTGGGAGATAGGAGTCAGTTTCCCAACCTATAGATTTTATGTTTAACACTCCGATTAAGGACAATGTTGTTCATAGTTCATTATCTTTGAAAAATTCTTTGCGCAGGCCCTAGTAGTCACTCATACAGTCAAACCTTAGAGCTTGAGGTTGTGTCTTTTAAATGAGAAATCGTGGTAATTTTGCAATGTTGTGTGACTAGGGTAAGTTATAAGGTCAAATAGAATGATTTCTCGCTCACCTTGAATATTATCAACCTGCTCTATCAAAACTTTGTAGTACTGCTATCTAGTGGACTTTTTCATTGTCACAATTGTCGAGTTCCTCATTCTCTATCCTATACACGTATCCTGGCATAAAGTTTAAGTTGAATTTGCCATGTGTTAGGTTTAATGGATCCTACTACTAGTAGAAAGGGAGGGGATGTTGTAAGCATTGAGACCAACACTCTAAACCTAATAAACTTCTCCCCAACCATTAGAGTTGCCTACGAGAATGTTGGTTGCATTCCATTTTGTCAAAAACTTGAGAAAATGGGTCATAACACAAGATTGGCTAGCATGTTTGCCTTAAAATTCCATGATAACAAAGTCAAGTTAGGGAATGTGGAAACTATTTTCACAGAAAAACTCGTTGCATATGCCACAAGCCTCCCCACAACAGGTGAAAAGTGGTTCAAAGGTGATGAGCTTGATATTTCAACTTTCAAACAGTTTTTCAAACCTGAGTTTAGCAATAAGTTTGATATAAATTTCCCCACCATATATCTTCAGGACCATTACAATGAGTTTTTAAAATTTATTCAAAGATATTTTACATGTGATGGAAGATTTAGCAAGGTTTACCAATATCATTTGAAGCTTCTATTGCATTTCACAGACAAAAACCCCATGAACCTACATTTCTTCTTACTCAAAAGTATGGAAAGGATGGAAACAAAAGTTCAGCTCCAAAAGTATAACCACATGTCCAGTATTTTCCGTTTCTCCCTCATTAAAATTTTGGTCAAGTTTGCAGTTGATAAGAAGAATATTTATTGGTTAGACTTTCTATCTAGCATTGGTTTACTACCACAAACAAAATCTTCATTAGTAAAAAATTGTGAGGAGGAATAAGAAGTGCATGAAACACATGAGAAGGAAGTCACCCACACAATGAAAGAGACAAATTTGGTTGAAGGAAAGGATGAAAAATCTAACAATATGTCCACAGGCAAACTTGGTAAGTAGGGTAAGAAGCAAATTTCAAAAGGCAAAGAGAAAATGAAGGAACCAAAGGTTTAGGTGGCATCATCTCAGACCACCAAGATTCAATTTGAAGTAAAAGAGACAGTCAAGAATGAAGAGTTCGTGATGAGGACTAGGACTAGGTCAAGGGCGAAGAAGAGTGTGGAGGGAGTAGTCCCTCAGACAATTGTTGAAATTTGAGAAGATAAACAAGAAGAAGAACACTAGGATAGAAAAGAGGAAAAATTGGAGCAGGATGAAGCAATCCAGTTTGAACAAGAAGAATATCCATTGAAATATGAGAAAGATACCATGGTGCACAAAGAAGAAGACGCTAAGATGGTCAAGATGAAAAAGCTCTTTAATATATTAGTTGAAGATAAATTTCTTGAAGAGGAAGAACAAAGACTTGAAAGAAGTCACTCAACAAGCAACTGAGGAAAAAGAAAGGAAAAGACACTTCCTAAACCCATTTCTAAGGAAAAAGGTAAACATGTTTCATTTTCTAAACATGCGAAAGAACTTAGAGGGGAGTCTAGTGGGCCTACAACTAGATCAACCAAGTCGAAACTAAGTTATGTGTAACAAATGAAAAAGGTGGCTCAAGCACTTGGTAAGGCACATTTTGACTAGTGGAAAGAGTATCAGAGATGTCTAGAATAGCTCAAGGAGAGTTAGGAGCAAGTTAAGAGGTTCAAGCAAGGGAATCAAAATTTCAAGAAGTATGTCCAACATCTACTGGAGAATTGTGACAAGGAAGTATGTGAGGCATCAGACCTATCAATAGAGGTAAACATTTTGTTAAATGGTCAATTCATGTGAGTAAAAAATGCAAAAACTTTTATGTCAGGAATCTAGTATTGAATGCAAAGTTGAGGAGAATGAAGAAGTGTTTAGACAAGGCATGGGGATTGCTTAAGAAGTACAAGGATGCAATCAAAGCACTTTCACCTGGAAGAGTGCCAAGGCTGAGGTCTAAGGCTATGTTTGAAGCAAAGCTGACTCTGCTAATGCCCACTGAGCATAAATAACCCAGACCTCAAGCCTCAAAGACCCAAGCTTGCACCAACAAGACAGGTCATTTCTTGAAGTTTTGAAATTTTAGCTTTCATCTCAAAATATTTACATTGCACAGCAGCGGTACTAATTTCATCGGTTGAAGTTGCAGATGATGTTTTGATTAGTGTAGTGGAATGATTCTGATGTTTGGAGCAGCCTATATTAGTATGGTTGTGTTTTGTTAATACTGGAGGGAAGAGGATGTCTAGAATGTTTTCTACGCAGTTGCTGCGTAAGCCGTGCCTACACACTTGCACAAGCAGTGGAAAGAAGCAAGTTATCAGAGTTTAAAGGTGTGAACATGGAGCAGAGGTGGAAGCCAACTTAGACCATCAGTTGTCAACCACGTGCCATCTTTGGAAGAAAAAATTGCTGCCATAGTTGCTATGCAGTCATTGCATAGTCAACAGCCAACTGTCCTTCTTTTTGTTGTTTCATTTCATGAAGATATTATTCGAAGATAGACTTTCTTTTATAGGTATTTTGTCTTTTATATTAAGATAAAGTCAAGAATAATTTATGTTTTCTTTCTTTTTGAGGGAAATGACTAAAACAACAAAATATTTCCTCTTTCTGGGTTTAGTTTGATCTAATGTTTGGATCAATGATGCAATGTATCTTCCTTGTCTTAGATCTATTTAAATTGAAAAATACAGGTAGAACATGTTGTTGTTGGTTTGAACATTGTTCTGAGCTATTCTATACACATGCTGTGATATTTATTAATGAATATGCTTGATGCTAAATTTATTCCAGTTAACATTAAATAGATTATTGCGATATGATGATTCGAAATTGTCATTCTCTAGTTTATATGTCATCTTATTCACGTTGTCCTCCTAATATGCTTTAAAGGTGTAATGGAACAACTTCATTAGAATTCATTTTGTATGATCTTATTTAGTTGTACCGAATATTTTAGTTGCAAATGAAATGTCTGTGCCTTTGAATTTCTATTTCTTCCTCTTGATATTCATTCATTGAAATTGCAGTAACGGAAATTTCATTTTCTCTACTATTGTAGATGAGTGTTTTGATTTACATGTTCCACTATACTACAAACTGTTTTCCTATTTTAGAGTGTGTACCAGTCAAGCCTTTGTATATAAAACTAGTTGGGAAGTGCATAGGCATAATGAACTAGGGAGGTCATGGTCACATGCATTATTTTTTCCAAAATCCTTCACGAATCCCCAATAGACTGGTTGGAGAAGACCAGTCTATCAACCAAAAGAGGTATATGGTTACCTCTGTGACCCTTTTCCTTCAACCTAAAAGGAATCACAGAGTATAGTGGTGTCGTTGTCGAGGATCGAAAGGTCTAATTTTCCAATGGAGTTGTTTTATTTTCAGAGTTACACCATAGGCTAAAATTTTCATAGTTGTTTTGATTGTTAGTGAAATTATTTGCATGCAAATTTATATGAGAATATCTGGCTTCTAGGAGGTATACCAGGAACAATCCTGATCCAAATCCCCCTGTTGTTGTTTGTGATCTTGAAAGACTGCTTAGGAAGTAGAGGATTGTGGTGGAAAGTCAAGCAAGTAATACCCCTCTTAGAAGATCTGTCTCTTTACCAGAAATTGATTCCAAAGTTCCTCTGTCCAAAACCAGATCTTGCTCATGTATTCTTGAAATTCTAGTGGATTCATCAATATTTATTCCTTATGCCCCACTTCCAGAAGAAGGATTTCAGTCGAAATATTCTTCAGTAGTTTAGTAAATTGAAAACTTTGGTTAATAAAGTTTAGGAAACTCCTGAAAGGAAAATCTTGTCTCAAAAAATAGTCCCTTTGCAATTTAGTTCAAGTTATGGTTCTATTTTTACATCATTCTAGGGTCCTCCATTATCTGTTTCAACTTCTACCCATCAAGCTTTTCCATCATCTGTTGTTTTTGTCACACCATCTGCTAGTCACCCAACCACTCAAGTAGTAGTCATGGTAGCGAGATATGCCCCTCTCATTTTTCCCACTCAACTTCATGATTTTCCTCTTAACTACGATCAAAGGCTTCCCAAATATGATGGTACAAGAGAAGTTACTACTAAGCAACATGTTGATAAGGTTAGTGAATTTGTAGATTTGGAGGAAGTAGACCATGATGATGTTAAAATCAAATTGTTTGCTCAAATATTTTCTGGTGATGTCAAGAAGTGGTTCAGAAGTTCTCACCCGAGAGATTTTTCAAATTATCAAGAGTTGGAAGATGCTTTTCTTGCATGGTTGGGTGATAAGAAGAATCCATTGCAAATTATAGCTGAGTATAATAATCTAAAAAGAAAGCCTGAAGAAACTGTCCAAGAATTTTCTGTGAGGTTTAATAAAGTGTACAATTTTATTTTTTCAGAGGTAAAGCCTCATCCAAGGTTGGCTTTACTTCATTATCCTGATGCTTTTGACCCTAATATGGCCTATAAGGTTAGGGAAAGAAATCCAACAATACTGGATACATGCAAAACAATGTAGTTAGTGTTGAGGCTAATCTGTTAGCAACTAAATATAAGATGAAAGTAGAGAAAAGAGTCACAATAGAGGAAGACCATGCTACTTCTTCTAATGCTGAGTTTGATACATTGGTAAAAACCACAGAGAAGATGATGGAGAAATCTCTCTAATTGATTGGGAAACAACTAGAGAACTTCAAATACTTTAGCAAGATTATTAGAGCTTTTGTTGTTGAGAGGGTCCGAATTCTTTTTTCTCCTAAGTTTATACTGCTTATGGACCTCCATGATGACATTTTCAAGACCTTGTTTATACTCGTTTGATTCTTTAGAGTCTAGTTCAGTTTGAGCTAGGAGAAAAAGTTCTTGCTCTTCTTGAGTGAGAAAAACTATTTTGTCCTCATTTATTCCCATAATATTTATTTGATTATCCTCCAAATATTCAATAACATTACCTTCATCATCAATGTAGTTTTCCTGAAAAGGAGGCTGAACCTGTTGGTCTGGACCATTTTGTTCTCTTTGTTTGATTTGGGGAACATTCCTTCTAAAGTTTTGCTTTCTATTTTGAGCAGCATTTTGGTTCTCTCTCACTTGAGTTTGGTCATTATGTTTACTCTTTGCATCATATGATTCATTACCCTCACTAAGTTATCAATTTTATGATCAACGATAGAAGTGGAAGGCTCTTGCTTTATGGTAACTCTGCGTTCCGATTTTAATTTTGCCTTCTTGGCTAAGATGTTGGCTTCGATTTTTATGGAATTACTTTGCATTTATTCCAAAGTTGCTGAGTCTCTCTCTCCCTAAGTTGATATTCCATGACTACATTGAAACCATCAGGAAAATAAATTAAATCTAGGCCAGGGGAGGGCTTGATGTCTATTGGAATGGAATTGTAAAAAAATATTAAACCGTTCACAGTATTCTTCCACACTTTCATTTGGATTTCTTTTGAGTCTTTTATATTCATTTAGGACTTGAAGTGGATTTTTCTTGATCTTCCATCTAGCTAAAAAAGTTTTATGGAATGCATCAAGGTTAGCTATACTTCCTGCAGGTAAACTCCTAAACCATTTTTTTACATCACCTCCTAAAATTTGAGCAAACAATCTCATTTTTACATCAGATTCATCTACTTTTTGAAGGTCAAAAATGTCATTCATTCTATTCATTCTATCCACATGTTGCTGATCAGTATGAGAATCAGTGTTATCAAAATTTAGAATTTTAGATTGATAATATCTAGGCATAACATTTAGATAGCCTGGTAACACTAAAGGTTCATACCTACCTGCCATGCTGGTGTAATATATTGACTAGAAGTTGGTCTTGTGGTAGGTGTAGTTGTGATAACTACAGGGAGAGTAGGAATAACAGTCCGAGATATCACATGTGAGGAAGTACAAACTATGGAATGAGTAGGACTATGGGGCTGTATATTAACAGAATAGGAAGATTGACTCGACAAAGAAGCTGCTGCAAAAGTTAAATCTGAAAATTCAACAGATTGTTGAATGTAAGCTTCATCAATGGTTTGGTTCAAAATCGAAACTAGATCCTGTAATTTATCAAATTGCTTTGGGGATTCAAGATCAGGGTCTGTTTGAAAAGGATGGTTTTGAGCAATATATGGTTGAAGTATGGATTTTTCAGTGACAGCCTGATCTACAAAAGTCTCATATTTTGATTTAAACAAACTATGCTAGAAAGACAAATCAAACTCTATATCTTGAATAGTTTCAAATTTCTAGACCTTGACAAAGGACTATTCTCAAGAAGAGAATTGAACCTAGACAATGGACTATTACTACCTTGACTCTCTGGAAGTCTTTTCTTTCTCACCAATTTCTTTGGATTATCTACAAATTCAGCAAGGTTGGGATCAAGGTGAGCTTGATTGAAAATTCTTTTGGGAGCTAGGTCTATTAAAATTCATCATACAACTAAAAAAATAAAATAAAAGACTCAAATATATACAAGATAACAACCTCAAATCATGTATTTCATTAGGATAATAACATTTTTTGTTTAATTGAAATATTGATTAAATACCAGGGCATAATGATTTTTCAATCTAAAGGTTTTCATCACCACTGATGTCACCACTATGTTGTCATTTTGTATTTTTGAGGTTGAAGGAGTAAAGACATAGGACAACATAAAAACTACTTTGGAAGTTGGGATATAACCCTACTGGCTCCAGAG
The DNA here is from genome assembly GCA_000404065.3 of Pinus taeda. Lineage (NCBI taxonomy): Eukaryota > Viridiplantae > Streptophyta > Pinopsida > Pinales > Pinaceae > Pinus > Pinus taeda. The sequence continues at coordinate 60,587 of APFE031164509.1, forward strand.
AGGGATCTCTCTATAAAATTTAGCTATGTTTTATGTGAATTTTAGGCTAGTTATGACTATACGTGTTTGTTTGATTTGATTGGTTTGGTTGATTTAAGTGTTATAATTCCATTGGGATATGTAGTCTATAAATTAAAGTGGATTTTGCATCAATTTTTTGAGGAGTTATCATAGGGAAATCTATGTTGCACTATTTGGGTCTTTTTAGAAATTAAATGGATGGTGAAATAACAGAAAGGTAAGGTTCAATAGAAATCAAGGAGAAATTAAGAATTCCTTGATTTTACTTCAGCAGAAAACATGAAAATTATTAACAGCCAAAGTAGGGTGATCTAAATAACAAATCATATTCATCACAGTTTCTGTTAAATAATTCACATATTCAAAATAACATAGAAAGAAAAACAATGTCCAAACAAATAAATAGAAGGAACACATCACCATTTGGTACACCACATGAATCCTGTGAAAGGTCCTTGTATTATTGATGCTCCAGTACCTTGAAAAATACAATATGCAGAAGAAATTACATTCAAAAATCAACCCTTAATACTTCAAACAATGAAGTATTTATACTAATAATTACAAAATCCTTTACAAAATTGTTGCCAAGCTGACAATGTATTATTAGCCACATTAAAAACAATACGATTCGTTCATGGTAGAAAAATAGGCCACATAGACATCTGGAAAGCAAGGTGGCTCTCTTTTGGTGGATTCAGTTGTTGAGTCAACCTGAAACTATGTTGCGTTGGTGTACTGATTGTCGTGCTAGCCGCTGTCTTACTGCCCTTGAATTACTCTTCGGTCTGGTAAATCTGAAATCTTCCCATCTCTTTTCATCAGGTATGGTCAATTTTATTACCCTCCCGTAATTTCATCTACCTTTGTGTATTTGGAAAAAGTCAGTTTCATAGTAAAAATATGTTTTACCTCATTCTGTATGTGGAAGCCATTTGGCATGGTTTCCAAAAATACCTTTGCTATCATACTGCCTTTTATTCCACTAACCTTAATACTGCTTCTGGCCATTTCTTTCATCTTCATGACATGATCTTCTTGAGTGATCAGTTTATCCATTATTACATAAATGTTGGGTAGGACATTCTCAATCAATGTTTCAATTCTGTTGCAGAATATGTTTACTTGCAGCTCCAATGTTTCACATTTTTCTTCCAATTGATCAGTAAGATTCCTCTTAGTTAATATTTTCTTGACTTCCAAAATAGTGGCAGTCCTATCACTGATTCCTAATTCTTCAAGCTCATATTTGGACTTAGAATTCAAGAATCTGATAATGGTGGAGGCTTCTGTGTGCATGTCTCCAATCTTCTCCCTTGAACAATGGTTTCTCTAGCTTCTTCTATTAATTCCTTTTGCTCAAACATGATTTGGATAGATGGCCAAATGTCATTCATAGAATCTAGAATATTCATCCAATTGGTTTCCTTGGCTTGGGCCAAGGTCTGACCAAATGAGGTATCCCTTTCTAGCCTCTGCAAATTTTCCAACAATCTCTGTGATTTCTGCATTTCAATAACATGAGAAGCTTCAACTTTGGCCTTTTGTACTTATAAAGTTTTGAGTTGATCCTGCAAAGTCTTGATTTCTTTTGACTGGAGTGACATGTTCGCTAGTGTCTTGGTCACCTGTTCAGCACTTGTAGTATGAGTAGAAGAAGTAGCGGTAGTGGTTGTTCCTATTGCTGGAAGTGGAGAAATGGGTATGGCATCCAAGGGGACAATAGCCATCTTTCGACTCTGTTCTTTCTCATTTATTACCTTCTCCATATCAACCTCCATCTATCTAATTTGTATGTTCTTCTCTATAATTATCTTCATCATGTCTACCTTTTGTGCATCATTTTCTTCAATGTCCTTGGTCAATGGGTCCTCTGTGGCTGGCAGCTTGAGCTGATTTGTCAAGGATGCAATGTCCATATTTTTATTTTTAATAATCTCCTCAACATCATTGAAATCTTTACGGTCATACCCTATCTTTACCACCAAATCCTCCAAATAATTGATTGTGTTATCTTTTTCCAAGGAGGACACCTTCTCCATTTTCAACTAAGATTGAACATTAACAAATGAAACCTGCAATTTGGATAACGGCATAGCAGTGTTAGTCAATGTAGAATATATCATCTCACCAATTTGCTTGTGCATCTCCATTTGATGAATGGGATGAATGTCTTTAGTTCTGAACTCAAAGGTAGTGCTCTTGTAGTCTTCTATTGTTTTTGGCTATCAAATTTGGCCCACAAGGAAGGAAATCTGCATCTTTCCATGCTCTGTGTCAAAAATTGATAATAATCTACTTTGTGAGCTGGAGGTCTGCTTCCAAAACTAGTTATAGGTACCGTTTTTAAGAATCTCATTTTTAAGCTTAATCTCCCTGTGCCTATCAAAAATTGTCTTCTCTTTCTCTCCTTGGACATTCTGGGGTTCTAGTTCTATTTCCTTGTGACCTTGTGATTATGATGGTCCAGTAGGAGATGTTGCAAATTTGTTGCTTGCAGGTGGTCAGTCTATGATTATGATGGTAGCTTGCTCTTCTGTCTCCTTGTCCACCTCTATCCTAGGAGTCAATTTTATCCTCTTCCTGTAGCTGATCCTAAACAGTTTGGCTTCACTTCCTATGGTCGATGATGAGCCTTCCTCCCTCATGCTTGATTTCTCCTGTGGAGTGGGAGTCTGAAAACTGGAAGTGGAAAAGACCTGTTCTTCAGCTTCCTGCAAAGTGTTTTCTATCCATTCTGGTTGATTGGCATACTTCTCTATTTTAGACCTTGAAGTATGGATGTAAGGAGTACTTTTATTCTCCACTCTGAGCTTTGAAATAATGCCACAAGGGTCATAAGACCATGTAAAGCTTAGACTAAACTTCATTTCTTTAAGCATCTTGTCTACTTCTTCACCTACTATCCTATTATTACATACAAATGGGCCCACCTGTGCCTTTATTCGAAACTGTGATTTCTTCTTCACCACTACAAAATGAATGTCATCATAATTCAACATTTTTCTAATATACTCCAGGGCAAAAATTTTCATAGGGAGGTATTTAGGGAGTTTGTAGGGTAACAATTCAGAACCATAAACCCTGATCTTGATGTAGTTTTGATATAAATACCAATCCATAGTCTTTTCCTACTCTATTAGGTGCAAAATTCTCTTGATTTCTTCACTGATTTTTGGATGCGTAGAACTATTAAGGATGTTCATGGCTGGGTGAACACAATGTTTAATAAACTGCTTATAAGAGAACTCTTGTTGTTCTTTCGTGACCAATGATGTCCAAAAGATCACAGGCTTCTGATTTCCTGCATCATCAAGCTTGTGCATTAGAAAATTGAATTTATCTTCCTGATAGTAATGGATTCAATAGTGTTAACTTGTGTGTCATTTTTCACTATGTAAAAACTATATAAGTCAATGTGAAAGGTAATGTAGTAGAGTTGTTGATTATACATATCATCTCTGTAATCATTTAGAAGTTTGTTAGATTAATATATCAATGGGATACATAGAGTAAATGATTATTTATTATTTCACTTCATCTCTAATTAATATAAAGTGCTTGATGCTAGTGTTCATAGACCACCTATGCCTGATTTGAGGTGTGACATTGGTTTAGAGGGCCCTCAATTCAATCAATGTTTATATGTTTTCTTTACTTTTTAGTGTAGCATTGATACATGTTGGGTTGTGTTATATTCTTTCCATGACCCTACCTATGGTTTTGTGCATGGTTTTGCACATGGTTTTAGGTGCGATGGTTTTCAATCCATAGTATTTTGTAGACCCGGTCAAGGGAACTATGGCTATGTTCTAATCTAGGGTTAATGGATTGGGCTTTATGGATGCTTTGACATGTATATATTTGTATTTTAACATTGAAAGGAACATAATGAAAAATCAATATGGTTGTCCCGGTTTTGGGATCCAGGGGAAAATCTCTATGTATATTTGTTTTATGTGTTATGCTCTCGCCTTTGTTTATTTTATGTTTTTAGAGTTTGTATGCAGGTAATTTACCTATGGGGTTAAAACCTACATTTGGTATCAGAGTTGTTTTGGCTTCAAGGGGACACCTTTGTTGCTGAGGGTTTTTCTCGGCCCTCTAGTAGACCCTGTTCAGTGGGAGATCTGCGGGATTGATTTTGGTGGTGAAAGATATGGCGAGCAATGGAAAGATAGAGATCAAGAAATTTAATGGTCAGAGTTTTGAGTTGTCGAAACTCAAGATGAAGGATCTCTTGGTGGATAAAGATCAGCGGATTGTAGCAGAACCAGGTACTAAACCAATGGGAGTTTTCGATAAAGAATGGAAGAAGTTGGATCGGAACGCAAAGAGCACAATACGATTGTGTGTCTTAGATTCAGTATTGCTGAATGTATCAAGTGAAGCTACAACGAAGGCTTTGTGGGACATGTTAGGGAATTTGTATCAATCTAAGTCTCTGGTGAATAAACTATTCCTACGGAAAAGTTGTATAACCTGAGGATGAAAGATGGAGACTCGGTGACAGAGCATCTAAACACATTTAAAACTATGGTAAGCCAGTTATTGTCTATTGATATTAAAATTTTATACGAACATAAGTGCATTAGTTTGTTGTGTTGTCTACTGGATTCGTGGGATAGTCTGGTTATTGCAATAGGTAGCAATGAAACTGCTTTGTAGTTTGATGAAATAGTCTCATCCTTGCTGATGGAGGAGATGAGACATAAAATTATGGAGAGCCAGAATGGTGATGCCTTCTCTATATGAGGATGGTCCCAGAATAGAAACATAAATAAGTCCTCGAGTGGGAGATCTAAATCTAGAGGGAGATCTAAATCTCCAGGAAAATTTGTAAATGTGTGTTGGAAATGCGGAAAGGAAGGGCACTACAAAAGGGACTGTAAATCTAAAGATCCCAACAAAGGAAATGGATCTGATGATGCTCCTTCTGCAGAGGTGAAACCACCTTAGAGGAAGGTGGGGATATGTACTTGGCTTCTTCTTCAAGTACACATGTAGATAATAAGGCATGGTTGATTGACTTAGGTGCATCCTTTCACATCACTCCCCCTAGAGAGTGGTTTTGCGAGTATGAGAAATATGATGGTGGTGATGTCTTCTTGGGGGATGTCAGGAAGGCTAGAATCATTGGTCACAAAAAAGTAAGGTTGAAGTTTCAAGGTGGAAGGATTAGAACACTTCCAGGTGTTCTCCATATTCCTCCATTGGCTAGAAATATGATTTTTGTAAGCAAGTTGGACGATGCAGATGTAAAAACAGTGTTCAATAAAGATACCTACAAGATGGTTCGGGGAGCACTGATATTGATGCAAGGAGTTTGGATTGCAGCTCTATACAAGCTGCAAGGTAGCACTACTATTGATGGGTGCAATAGTTCTGTTGTTCCTGAAAGTGGAGCAGAAAATCTAGTGGTCTCTCGAGAAAAGATCATTCCATGGCATCAAAGGATTGGACATATTGGAGAGAAGGGCCTTCAAATACTTCATGGTAAAGATATGGTAGAAGGTATGACTAATAGATCTCTGTCTTTTGATTTTTGTGAATTTGTGTATATGGGAAGCAGAATCAACTGAGTTTCCCCTCTTGTGGTAAGAGGGCAAAACAAATATTAGAGCTTGTGCATAGTGATGTGTTTGAACCTGTGAAGGTTCCATCACTGGGTAAGTCTTTGTACTATGTATAATTTACAGATGACTTCTCAAGGAATACATGGATATATTTCCTCAAGAAGAAATCTGAAGTATTTGATAGGTTTAAATAATTTAAGGCTCTATTGGAAAATCAAACAAAGAAGAAGATAAAGGCGTCGAGGACCAATAATGATGGAGAGTTTTGCAAGAAGGAATTTGAAGAGTTCTGTAAAAAGTGTGGTATATCACGACAAAAGACTACTCCATACACACCTCCGAAAAATGGAGTTGTATAAAGAATGAACAAGACATTGATGGAAAGGGCAAGAAGCATTCTCAGTGGTGTCGGGTTAGGACAAGAATTCTGGGTAGAGGTGGTGGAGATTGCATGCTACCTGGTCAAGTGATCACGTTCATCAACATTGGAGGATAAGACTCCACAAGACGTATGGTTTGGTAAGAAACCTTCTCTTTCACATCTGATGGTATTTGGGTGTGATGCATATGTACATGTTCCAAAGGAGAAAAGAACAACATTGGATAGTAAATCTGAAAATTGCATCTTTATTGGGTATAAGGACGGTTTAAAGGGTTATAAGCTTTGGAACCCAGTAACAAGGAAGTTTTTGTACAGCTGAGATGTGGTGTTCAAAGAGGTGAGAAATGTTATTAAACATGAAGTCCAACCAAAGGAACCTGAGAAGATAGAGTTTGAGCTTAAGGAGGAAGAATCAGACTCTAGTAGAAGAGGAATTAGAAGATGAAGAGCCACAAATTCTAGTTGTGCGAAGATCAGTTTGAGAAAGAAGGTAGCCATAAAGGTATAGTCCATCTGATTTATGTTCACATTTTGTTTTATATATTACTAATAATGATCCAAGAATTGTGAAGGAAGCAGTAGATTCAGAGGATGGAAAACTCTAGAAAGAGGCCATGGTTGATGAAATGGCATCTTTGCTAAAAAATGAGGCTTAGGATCTGGTGGAGTTTTCGGCTGGAACAAAACCTATTGGAAGCAAATGGGTGCTCAAAAACAAGAATGTAGAAGGAAAGGTGGAGAAATACAAAGATATGTTAGTAGAAAAAGGTTATTCATAGGTGTCGGGAATTGATTTTGGTGATATTGTTTCTCCTATTTCCAAGGTAGCTTCTATTAGATTACTTTTCTCTGTTGTTGCTGCCTTTGATTTTGAGGTGGAACAGATGGATGTGAAGACAACATTTATTCATGGGGATGTGGAAGAAGAGATATACCTGAAGCAACCTAAATACTTCATGGTGAAGGGTAAGAAAGAACTAGTATGCAAGTTAGAAAAGTCTATGTATGGGTTAAAATAGTCACCAAGGATGTCGTATCATAAATTTGATACATTTATACATGGACTTGGCTTCACCAGAAGCAAAGCATACCATTGTGTGTATTTTAAATTAATTGGTGACCGTGTTATTTATCTCATCTTGTATGTGGATGATATGTTGCTAGTTGGAAATGACAAAGAAATTATCCAGGATTTGAAAACCCAATTGTCCTCCAAATTGACATGAAAGATCTTGGTCTGCAAAGTATACTTTGGGCATGGAGATTAAAAGAGATCGGGCAAAGAGGAAGCTCTAGTTAAACCAGAGGAAGTATGTTGAAACAATACTGCAGAGGTTTAATATGTAGGATAGTAAACTAGTGAAGGTTCATATTCCTGTAGGTGTAAAGTTATCTGTTGAACAGTGTCCCAAGACATAAGAAGAGAAAGAGGACATGTTCCGTGTTCCATATGTAATTGTAGTCGGTAGCTTGATGTATGTGATGGTTTGTACTAGACCAGACATTACACATGCAGTGGGATATTGAGCAGGTCTATGGAAAAACCAGGGAAGAAGAATTGGACAACAATGAAGCGGGTTTTCAGGTATTTGCGTGGCACTAGTGATTATGGTTTGTGCCACCAAGGAAGACTAGGATAAGACAAAGTTTTGGATATTCGTGTCTTTGTTGATGTAGAATGGGCTAGAGATATGGATCAGAGAAGATCTACAAGTGGGTATGTGTTTAACCTATTTGGAGGTGCAGTTAGTTGGATGAGTAAGAAATAATCTGTGGTGGCACTATCAACTATAGAGGCAGAATACATGGAAACCAGTCAAGCAAGCAAGGAAGCAGTTTGGTTGCAAAGATTGGTTTCAAGTGTGGGGTTTGTATAGGGAGCTCTAAGAATAGACATTGACAACCAAAGTGAAATTTTATTGGTAAAGAACCCTGCTTACCATTCAAAGACAAAGCACATTGATGTTCAGTATCACTTTGTGAGGGATATGATAGAATACAAAAAGGTGTTGGTGGTAAAGGTGGACACTTTGAATAATACTACAGATACATTGACAAAATATATGAGCTCTAATAAGTTCTCTTGGTGTAGAGAAATAATGGGCATTACAGGGCTGGATAAGTAACTAAGCTCTCTTGTGCCCCCCTGTGGAAAGAAAACAACAAGTGGGATATTGTTGGGTTGTGTTATACTCTTTCCACGACTAGCCCCAGTATGAGGTGGGTGAACCTACCTATGGTTCTGTGCATGGTTTTCACACATGGTTTTGCGTGCGATGGTTTTCGGTCCATGGTATTTTGTAGATCCATTCAAGGGAACTATGGTTATGTTCTAAACCATGGTTATTCGATTGGTGTTTATGGATGCTTCAGCATGTATATATATGTATTGTAACAATGAAAGGAACATAATGAAAAATTAATTTGGTAGTCCTGGTTTTGGGATCCAGGGGAAAATCTCTATCTATATTTGTTTTATGTGTTATGCTCTTTCCTTTGTTTATTTTTTGTTTTTAGAATTCGTATGCAGGTAATTTTTGTATGGGGTTAAAATGTACAAAGTGGTTGATGCTAGTGTTCATAGACCACCTATGCCTGATTTGATCATAGTGTGTTAACTTTCTAAAAAGTGTGGCATCGGTTGAGAGGGCCCTGAATTCAATCAATGTTTCTATGTTTTCTTTACTTTGTAGTGTAGCATTGATAGTTAGAGTGAGACTGTAGTTCATTTTCTTATTATTTTCATGGTTGATGTGTTACATTCACTAGTTCATTTACTTTATTTTGATTTCTTATGCTATATTGTGTGTCTCTCTTATGTAGAGACGAGACCTCTCATTAAAGGGCTAAGAAACACTTGGTAATTGTGTTTTTTTTTTGCATGAAAAATTTACTTATAGTAAAATGATAAATTGAAACATGTGCATTAAGAAACTTTGTGATGTCAACCAAGTGACCAGATATCTCTCAGGGATTTTATGTGGTGATTTAATTTAATTTTCACTTTTACATGTGTTCTTTCTTTTGACACTAGCTACAAAAGAACACTTCTTATTGAAGTTGGGAACAATATTTGTTTTGCAAACAAGATAGGAAAACTTAGGGTATTGCTTGAATGAAAGATTGTCCTCTATGCCTAACAAAACCCTTCTCTAATTTTATCATCCAAAGAACAAGATCTTTGTAACATTTATTTCAAGTTATTTGTATTTCAAAGTATTACTCTTATTCAAAAGTATTTTATTAGAACATTAAAGAGTATTTTCCATAGGTTTTATGGTCTGTTAATGTCCTAAACTATACACATACAAAATTAGTGTCTTTCAAGTTTATGCCCCCAAATTGATGATTTAATGTGCAAGATTTCAGTTAATTAATTGATTGACATGATTTTCATAGTTGTAGGCAAGAAGACGAGTGTGTTTATATGGGGGTATGAACCCCCTCTCATATGGTACTAAAATGATCATTGAACCGAGAGAGAAAGTGAGGAGGCATAGAGGAGTTTGATCTGCATTTTATCAAATGGAGGGTATTATGATCTTTGAAGGCATATCCAAATGTGATGGTGGTTTGGGTACAGGTAGGAGTGTTAATCTCCCAAATTGTGAGATTATATCTTCTACTTCTGTTTGCAAGTGTAAATGTTGGTTCAATGAGATCTCTGTCATCCACCGATAGCCTTTAGAGCTTTGCTAAGTCAGCAGCCCTCCAAAAATCACAGAGTTCTACTAAAATACCACCATACTGGACCCCATGGTAATACAAACCTTAGTTTAATAAGATTTGAAATCTGCATTCTAAAAGCTCGTCGACACTTCTCCACTATTTATCTATTCAAGATCCAACGGTCACAACACTCCCTGACTTCAAACCTGCTCAACCTCTGTCAACCGTCGATTTCACTCCACTAGATCTAACAGCTCACATGCATATCAACCAGCTAACCTGCACATTTTAAACCCACCCGATAAGCAGTTTATCTCTCTCCTCTCTGCTACATGTTACGATGTGTATGGAATCGGAACTAATCAGAAAATACCACTTATGGCCTATCTTCCACCCGAAATCCACTTGTGGTTTCTCCAACCCGCTTTGGCTTGTTAACTATAGGTTAAATTCTATGCCTGGACACCGTTGATCTATCTCAACCGAGATTCAATGGTCAAAATCCATCTTCACGCCACTGCATCCTTGGCCTTCCTTCGCTGATCTCGACCATGCAATCTACAAGCCAATAGATGAAAATGAAGCTCAGAGTTTCGAGACTGAGGACCACTAATATTCTCATAGGGTTTTCATAGTGGCGAGGGACTTCAGAATTTCATGAGCAACTCAGTTTAAAAGAAAACGTGGAATTCAACACAGTCAACACAATTTCATTCCATCTCTCAGAATACCAATTAACCCTCGAATTTCAAAATAAACATAGAGGTTTCGAAGGAGATTATCCTTTGGGATTTGATAAGGAATTTATCATTGACATACACAGAAACTAAATTTTCCCAATTTACTAGATTCACTTGAGGAAAGCCAAATTTCTTCAACAATCAAAATCCCTTAAAAAATAGTGTGAAAATTACATAAGTACTAGTTCATCCTAACACCCTGATCCTAATTCAAAGGCTAAAATTTATTAACCCTATCTCTCATGTGAGGCATTATCCTCGAGAATATTCACTACAGCTAACTAACTAAAACTTATTACATCATGATCAAATCCTATATTCTAGCTCTATGCTTAACTAGAAAAACATGGAAATTGATGGCTAAAGGATCCTACTCCTTTGCTTGTAATATTTTTGTATTTTTGGAATAATTTTTGGAATTTGTCTTCAAGCCTTATGCTCTTGCATCAGACTCTTGTGGACAAAATTCTTCATGGGCTCCTGCCCATGAGCTCTTCTACAGAACTGCCCAATTTCTACAACATGTTTTCTGTTACCCAAGTAGCTTCAGCAATTAGCTGATTCTTTCATTTGACCAAATACTAAAAGTACTCCTATCCTCTAGTTTTCTTGATCAATTTCTTGTCTAAAATAATTTCTGGTTGCAATTCCTTCTCTGTAGGTAACTGTTTTACCCAGTCAATTTCCTATTTCTCTTGGTCTTCTTCTGCATCTTTTGCAATTTCACCTTCATACTTGTACAATCAGCAACATTGAAAATAGGAGATATTCCAACATCAGGGGGTAATTCAATTTCATATGCATTTGTAGAAAAATTCCTTAATACTTTGCATGGTCCAATTTTCTTGAACTTCAATTTGTTATACTCCCTCATTGGAAATCTTTCCTTCCTTAGGTATGCTAAAACCAAATCTTCAACTCCAAAGTTCACTTCTCTTCTTCTCATGTCTACTTTGTTTTTGTACTTTATGTTGCTATCCTATAGCTGTTGTTTCACCTGTTCATGTATTGCTTGTATTTCTGAAGCAAAATATTCTCCCACTGCACTTCTCATCTCATCCTTTCCCAATTTTCTTAACTCAGACACTGCTCTGGGATGCATTCCATAAAATATATGGAATGGACTCTGTCTTGTACTCCTATTAGATGAGTCGTTATATGCATATTCAGCCTGTGCCAATACTTGATCCCACTGCTTTGGATTTTCTACAGTAAGACTCCTTAAAAGATTAACCAAACTCTTGTTCACAACTTCAGTCTGTCCATCAGTCTGTGGATGATAGGTAGAATTGAAACTCAATTTAGTCCCAAACTTTTTCCATATTGTCCTCTAGAAATGTCCAACAAAATTGGAATCCCCGTCTGAGACAATACTCTTAGGCAACCCATGCAATCTTACAATCTCCTTGAAAAACAAATTAGCAATGTGAGTAGCATCATTAGTTTTATAACATGGAATAAAATGTGCCATTTTTGAAAATCTTTCCACTACAACAAAAATTGAATCATTTCCTCTTTGAGTCTTTGGTAAGCCCAAAACATAATCCATACTTACGATATCCCAAGGCCTATCTGGAATTGGTAATGGAACATACAAACCTCTGTTTTGGCTTCTTCCCTTTGCATATTGACAAACTTTACAAGTTTTCACATACATTTCCACTTCAGATCTCATTTTCGGCAATAAATAAAATCCATTCAACTACTCATAAGTCTTATCTACACCAAAATGTCCTGCAAGTCCACCACTATGTTTCTCTTTCATTAAGTTCTCCCTCATAGAACAATTTGGTATGCACAACTGATTTCTCTTAAACAATAATCCATCTTGTAAGAAATAATCCAACCATTTATTCCTATCCATCAAAACAGGATTCTTACAAGCTTCAAATGCCTCTTTAAAATCTAAATCTGCCTCACACAATTATTTAAGAAAATCAAAACCCAACACTTGAATTTGACTCTCTTGAAATAATGTATTTCTCCTACTTAAATCATCTGTGATGATCCTCATAAATGGGTAGTTATATGGGCTCATTTTACCTCCTAACCTAGTCAAATCAACCATTCTCTTAGCTTATTGCATGATTTTCTTATTATATTTATGCTTATAGAGTGAGTTGAGTTAGTTATGATGCAATGAGGTCTAATATGTGTTTAATGCAGATTATTGATGATTTTTGTGGCCAAAGTCAAGGATATAGTGGATAAATGTCAGCAATAACTCGAATTGGACAAAGGAGAGGACTTATAGGAGGGAATCCCCCTCATTTATTACTCCTTGCTTTGAATTTCCCTTCAGTCAACTCGGAGTACAAGCAACCAAGTCATGCATTAGCAGGCAGCCAAGAAAAGTGGAGGATAACTGATGTTTATCTTGAATTTTGGGAGCCAAGCCTCCTTGATTTTGAGGAAGTTGTTGGGAGATTCATTTGTATAAGTAGAGAGGCCTATGGCCTCACTAAGGAGTTGGTCAATTTTTTGTTGAAATTTTGCTGCAGCATTTCTTATGTAAACTCTGCTCAACTTCAAGCTTATTATCTTGTGACAATTCATGTAATCTTATTATTGTTTTGAGAATAAAGATGGAATCCTTTTTGAGTTAGCACTGAGTCACCTCAGAGGGCTGAAGCTCTTGGGTTAGGGCCCAATCCAAGAAGCCAAGATCCTCTTTACTTGTATTTGTATGTTTCATTTCTATTTGTAGATTAGGTTGCTATTAGATACATTTCTTTTATGGTTAAGAATAGGTTTCTTTTGATGATTCAGTAGTTTGCTTCCATTTGTGCTTTCTATAGCAGGTGAAGCAGTGATAAAGAAAATATTCAAAACGCTAGCAACAGTGCTTAGGCCTCTCTTCCTCCCTTTGCAACAATGATTTGAAGCAAAGACCCTCTTGTTGTACCAAAAACACATATTTTCCTCATTCATACGACTTCTAGTGTTTATAGCTTTCTAGTTGTTTCATATTCTAGTTTTATTTGCTTCAAAACTTCTTCATCATGATCATTTCCTTATTTGTAGCAATCTCCTTTCATTATTTTCTTTCATGCAATGGTTATCAACATTTCCTTTCATGGATCATAGTTTATTTTGATGCAAAAACTCTATTTTTTTTTAGATGCACTTATTTCCTTGCTTTCTTAATCTCATTGGTTGACTGTCAGTTGTTTATGCAACCGATCTTTTCTAGTAGTAGTCCAACCTATCAGCCATTCCACCCTCCATTTGATCCATGACCTATAGGTTTCCCAAGTCTCCCCTCAATTCTACCTTAGTTTCCTGCATTTTTCATAGACTTTCCTCTCTATCCTTGAGCAAATCCAATCATCTTTCTCTCTCCTAATGATTCTTGGTAGCCCTAGTGTCGAGTGATAAAAAGGTGTGTTTTTTTAACTCCTAATTATCTTCACATTACTTTTCAACCCAGGGACGACTTTTTATTTCAAGAGTGTACTTAGTCTGAGGCGGCTATTTTCAAGAGTAATGTTTTGCAGTATAGTACTTAAAATCCAAAAGTAAATGAAAGTTGGAAATAAAATCTACTTACAATTAAAAGAAACTTATCACTCTGAAACTTAAATCATTCACTCAGAAAACTACAACAATTTATCAGTCAATGATACAATAGTAATAACTTATTCCTTTTTAAACTGATGTAAATTAAATCAAGCATAAACAAGATCCACAATCTAAGAACTTAGGCAGTGATAGCCAACATCCTTTACAGTTGTTGATCTTACAATCCATACTAAAGCAATAAATTGGAAATGGAAATTCAATTGGAATTGATCACTAAAACAAACTTGTTGCAATAACATTTAAAAGGCAAAAACAAATCCTTGCAGAAAAGGAATAACAACTAAATCTATTGGAAAACTGAATAGCAAAGCTAATTAAATAGAAATACACGGTAGCTACAAATGTAATTGAATCAACAAACTTAATCCAACAGCATGAACATTAATCGCAGTTATTGAAGCAACATCAATCGTAGTTATCATTGAATGGTAACTTAATTGGATAGCCATTACAATTATAAATGAGCAACAATTAAATGAACCACAGTCTTAATTAGACAACGCAGTATAAGATTAGAATTAAGAGCAAGACATTTCAAGTTATAATTAATAATTTTCTCACTAACACAATCCAATTATGATTTCAATATAACAGAGCAATTCTGCGAAATGTTCATAAACAAAAGATTACTGAACAAAACAATTTAAAGAAATGAAAAGGAAATCAAACCATCACACGGCAGAAATTGTGAAGATATGATACACAGCAACAGCGTACTCCACTAGAGGTTGGGCCCTTAGCGGCCAACGGATGCTGTTGGGCTACTTCATATAAGGTGAATGAATAGCAACTCCCAAATCATATATTAATCGTTAAACTTGATTAGCATTACAATAGCAAAAGCCTTGAGAATTACAACATGCAACAATCCATTTTTCCTCCTATCCTATAGTGAATCATGAATCCTTAATTCATAATCTCTAATTCTCAAATCATAATTTTGAATCCATCATTCCTAGTTCTACATTCTCCCAAATATTCTCCTCCAATACATAATACATACTCTCCTTTTATAATCATAAAGAGGAGAAATCAAATAGTAAATATGATCTCTCATAACAATATTGGATTGTTTCTAACCAATTGATCAACAAGAAAATATATTTCCATCCATCTTTCAACAAGAGTAACGCGAATTTGGCTTTGTAGCTGAGAGTTGGGAAATGGCCACACAGTAAATCTCAGACAATCGTGCTCAAAGAACCCTGCGTTTCTCTCAATACAAGCCGAATTTGGACAAACTGTTCTTCATTAAAGTTAATTTCCGTTCTGGACAAAACCCATGTTTTAGATTTTCCAGATTCTTCTTCAATTCCTTAGAATCTCAACCGTAAAACTGTCACTTCTTATTCCAGCGAATTTCTGAGTTGGAATATTTAATGATCAAATCTTCAATCTGGAAATTGTATTGGAGGCTAAAAATGATGAATAATGTTACAACCAATTTATTAAAACTATCATTTGTAAAATCATGCATAGTCATCAATTTATTAGAAATAAAGGAGAATAAATAATATTCATTCATAAGACCCCGGTTGCGGGTGTTTGATTTAAGGCGACGTACGAGGACGGCACACCAACTGGGCAAGTGGCAGCCCAGTCTCGCCACTTGTATGGACATTGGGACAACATGCAGTCCCCACACAGTTAAATTCATTGCAGCATTCAACTCCCACCTGCAGTCTGCCGTTCACAACACGATGGAGCTCCTATTGCTTGCTACTCTTGCGATTTTGTCACAAATCCTCTGCTGGGTTGTGGTGATTGCTCCGGGCGACTCAATGCGCCATTATAATAGTTCTCCTCCGCTGGCTTGGAGAAGAAATTCAGCCTTGTTCCATTTGGGGTCTCGGCCTCTGTTTCACTTGGTGCCTCAGCCTCTGTCTCATTCGAGGTCCTGACCTCCGTCTCATTGGGACTCAGCCTCTGTCTCTTTGGGTCTCAGCCTCTGTCGCAGGCTCACCCATCTCTGCTCTCACCTCTGTTATGGTCACTTCTTGCGTTCTAATTCCTTGCCCCTCTGTGCCTCCATCGCCTTGCCTTCCTGGCTCACTGTGCCTTCGCTCTCGTGTCACCTTACCAGGGTCTTTAACATGCCGCGTGAACGGCTCAGACTTGTCAGCAGGAGGGGAGGTTCTCAGGGTGGTTCAAGAGGATGGGATGTCCAACAGCGCTCCTCCAATACCTCGGACCCTTCCTCAGATGAGATGGAATCCTTGGCGTCCAGGAGAAGCAGGGGAAGAGGTCGAGGGCGGGCTCGTAATGAGGATTGTGCGCACAACGCTCATCCCACCACCCGTTTCTGAATACCTTGTACCCTAGCGAATTCCACTTTTGTCATCTCAGTCAAGATAGAGAAGTGTGAGAACACGGCTCAACCCGGAGCCTCTTCAGAGTAAAGGCAAGCCAATCCTGTCCAGTGCTGAGGAACCTTGTCCGCGGTGAACCCTGTAGCGGTTGCGGGTCCAAGCGAGCCAGCCAAAAATGCAGTCCTTCAGTCGAATTCCAGCGCCTCAGAGCAGTATGGGTGCAGGATATTCGAGGAGCAGCCGTCAACCTCGGTGGACGAATGAACACGCCTTCGCTTCTTTTTTGGTCCTGCAGACGAAATAGGAGTTCACCTCCTATGCATTCCACAGTGTCCATGTTGGTTTCAGGTCTACGCCAACTTCACTTGGTGAATTTTTTCATCATCTTGTTAATGTTGTCGTTTGGTTTAGTTATGTTCAGTTTCTTTCAGTTCAGTCCAAGCTAGGACTCAGCAAAGTTCTACCTCTGTTTGTAATGCATTTTGGGCAGTATATGTTTTTTTTGGTTCGAGTCAGTATTCAGGAGTCTGTCTGTAATGCTACCTGGTTAGTTCACGGTTGTTTTTTGGATAAGTCAGTTCTCAGGGAAGCTTTGCTCTCCGATGTAAGTCCACTGCTCAATCCATAGTCAGTATGGAGAGATTCTTCGAGGCTTGCCTCGCTGTAACTTTTTTTGTATAATAATAGGAGTAGACTAATTCAAAAAAAAAAAATATTCATTCATAAGAGCATAAATCATTATAAAATGGATTTATATAATAAATTATAATAAATGATATGATAAAGAAAAGTAAAAATGGATGAAATAAGTGTTAAAAAGTAGCTGTATTCACAGCCCCACATACCCCCACACCGAATATATTGCATGTCCTCATGCAACCCAAAGAAAAAACCCATGTGTTAACCAAGCAATAAAAAAAAAATTTGTTCATCCCAGCTCGTGAGATGGATAGAACAAATGAGTTCTTCCTTAATTAATGAATATTCAATTTTTAGCAATCTTGATGAAGGCATAACAATTTTTACATTGACGTTCAAGTTATGTGCATATGAAGTTGCAGCAAAATATGACATAAGTGACAACAACCTTCATTAACCGTTTTCCCAAAAACTACAAACCAACTTTTGTTGAAATGTTTCAAGTAAATTTGTAATATATGAATGCTTCTATGATCCAAAAATCAGATCGTTTTGATGCATGGATCATGAGATATAAACAAAATGGTTGTAGGTAAGAGTGCATGATTTCCGAAATTTTACGAACTAATTTAACCTGAAATTATCTGGGTTTGTGTATTTTAATGATACATCTGTGTTTTCCAGAGATCAAAAGAATTGAGTTCATAGTTTTTAAAAATATTATGGAAATCAATTTCTGCACTGTGTAAAAATGAAATTGTATGCCTTAAATGAGAAAGAAAATAGAAAACATCCATCATGCGTAGCAATTCCTCCCCCTCTCTGAAGAATTAGCATGCCCTCATGCAATGCTAGAAAACAAATAGAGGTGGTTGCTACCAGCTATTGAATTCTATGCTTGGTGGTAAAACAACATGGAATAAGGGAGGTGTTGAGAATGAATAAGAATAGTAATGGATGATAAAGAATATGAATGACATGGTCATAAGAAAGAAATGAATGAAAGGAACACTCCTCCAAACTGAAAGATTATATGCCGCTGAAAAATGGGAAGTGGTAAAGATATGGAATGAAAGATGATAAATGATGCTCAAAATGGATTTTCATGAAATTCTCCCAAATTCGTAATAAATCATAAAATTATGCTATTTTACCTCAAGTTTTACCTCCAAAAAGAAAAATTTGGAATGACATGTATGGACTGGAATTTGTTGAAGCTGATGTAGGTAGAGTTGGTGCTGAAAGTGATGCAAAAGGTGGAATCCAAGTAAGCACATCATGTTTGAATAATTGTTCATGCTGCGAGTTGCTCGAGCCTCTTTAGATGCAATAACGTGGTCATGCTTCGAATAGAGTTTCCCCCCCATACTTGTTGTTCTCCTATAAACAAAACACTATTTTGCATATAATGTTCTTGAATCCATAGTGTTAGTTTTGAATAGCAACAGAAAGATGCATGCAAAAATTTCAATTAGAAAAACTTATGTATATATGCAATACTAATATTTTGTCAAATCAACAAGTTATGGCAGAGTGCAGTAATCATATCGCATGCAATCCCATAATGCATACATTCCCCCCTCCAATTGGAAAATGAATTCCATGACCATAAAGCGTATGAGATGTGTTATGCTGACGAAAAGGTAAGGGAATGAACAATATAGCAGTAAATGAAGCAGAGTACACATATCAATGGTAGGACGATGAGAGTTATGGCTATAATGAGAGCAGAGTCTGTAAAGATAGTTATGAATAAGAGAGGACGCTTTGGATTGATGATAAGTTATGAAAAAAAGAAAGGACAACAATATGTCAAAAAGATGCTTTGATGACAGTATTCTAGCTGAAAAATGATGTGATTGATCAAAAAATAATTTCTCATGCGTAAAGGTAAAATAGGGAAAAATAATTAAGGAAATAACTTCTCTGATAAAAAGAAAGAATAAGAAAAGGGTATTATGGTAATAATTGACGATACGATATAACTTCAATACCATAAGTAGAGCCTCTGTTGCCAGCAGGCGTCCATAGCCTCGGCAGGGTTGTTTTTTAACCCATATGAGCCAGGATCCTCAATTTAGAAATGGAGAGTTACAGTGTTGTTCTACAAAAGAGATCAGTGTGCTGGCGTGGTAACCAGATAACCACACTGCCATTCACTGGGATGTAGCAAAAGTGATAAGGTCGGCTCGTGATGAGACCTCCTGTTCCAAGGATAATTTGACTATCCAATGGATCATAACCCTGGTGTGGTGGCCATAATGGGAATGTCACTTTGTTACAACCTTATGAACATGGTAGGCTGGCTCGTAATGAGACCCCCTATCCTCCATCCGTGAACAAAATTTTGTTGTTATTACACATTTTTATGATAAAAAGAGGGAGGGTCAGTACTCCTTAAGAGTAGGGATGGTGGAAGAAGTTGAACATGTCAATAGAAAAAAAATATACCCATAATCTCATTTATTATAGACATAGAAGATTATAGGCAGGAAGGGTGGAACCAGCATGGTATTAAGATGATCAATCAGAATCATGCACAGCAGAAAATAATGCAGTAAAGTAATATATAAATAATTGTGTCCATTTTTAAAAGAATCTATCATCAAGGAGCTATCCTGTTAAAAATTATAACATAAATGATATTAACTCGCTTCAATAGAATCCATAATTCTTGTCCTAATAAAAGTAGTGTACTTCATGCCATGAAAGGGAATCAGTAAAATGTGGTTGAGATGAACTAGGAATAAACCCACAAGAGGAAGGAAGGGTTGTTCTTGAAAATACTCCCAAAGTGTTGTTTCTTTGAAGGAACAAAAAAAACACTCAAAAAAGTGTTGTTCCTTGTAGGGAACAACAAAGGAAATGCACACCAAAAAAGCAAAATACACACAAAAAGTGTTGTTCCCTGTAAGGAACAGCGGAAAAATGCATGTGAAAAAATGTCGTTCCCTAAGAGAAACAACAAGAAATGCGAAAATGATGTTCTTTTGAAAAGGAACAGCAAAAATGTGAAAGTGTTGTTCCTTTTTTGAAAAGAAACAGCAAAGTGCAGAAGTGTTGCAAAAACGTGAAAGTGAAAAAGTGTTGTTCCATTCGAAAAGGAACAACAAAATGTGAAAGTGCAGAAGTGTTGTTCCATTCGGAAAGGAACAACAAAAAGTGAAAGTGCATAAGTGTTGTTCCATTTGGAAAAGAACAGCAAAACGTGAAAGTGTAGAAGTGATGCTCTACTCGAAAAGGAACAACAAAACGTGAAAGTGCAGAAGTGTTGTTCCATTTGAAAAGGAACAACAAAACGTGAAAAAGGAACAGCAAAATGAACCGTGGAAAAGGAACAGCAAAATGAACCGTGGAAAAGGAAGAACAAAAGGAACTGTGGAAAAGGGACAACTGACACAAAAGGTGTTGTTCTTTTGAAAAAAGAACAACAAAACAAAAATGTTGTCCCTTTGGAAAAGGAACAGCAGAAACAGCAAAAGTGCACACAAGTGTTGTCGCTTCAGAAAAGGAACAACAAAATGCACAAGCATAAAATGCAAGCACGCAGAGAATGAATTAGTTGTTCACTGTATTGATGCTGAGGATGGGTTATAGTTTGAATGAAGCAACACCTGAAACACAAAATATAAGAGAGATCAGAAAAGAAACAACATTTTATTTAAAAACAGTGTGTAAATAAATAAATTAAGTTACAACAACTATGATGTTATGTCAAAAAAAATGTCTCTTCGAAAAATGTTTTGGCAGCAAAGACATGACATCTTCAAATGGAAATCAATTCTTCATTTCTTCTATTATGAATCCGTTGGGTAATGATTTGGATGGAATTCCCTTGTTTCATTAAAATTTCTTTCAAGAATCACTTATCCATAAATTGACCTTCTTTTTCTCCTAGGACCTGCAAAAAACGAGTATCTACCTGCAATAAAACATTAAATCATGGAGACAGAGAGGTATGCGGGCTCCCATAATCCAAGAATTATGCAAAAAACTAACAAGAAGTTACTCTGTAGAACAAATCCACGGAGATAATAACAAAGTAAAATTTATTTGTTACCTGCGGGAGAGGAGTGGCCAATCATGCTAACCTGCAGTGTTTTAATCACAACGTCTTTGTTTTTCGTCCAAATTGAGTGATTCCAAATCCAGATGAGAGATAATTCAAAGGTGTATCTCCAATATAAACATGTTTTAAAATTTCAATGATATGATATGTAAATTTTAGTTAGAACAACCTGCATAACAGAGTCATTTTCAATTACCCATCTTAGACCAACAGTTGATATTTCAACCATAAATTTTTCATTTTATGTCGGATTCAAATGATTCAAATTAGAAATTAAAGTATATTCATTTATTTATCTTCAATAGAAACAATTTTTTAAGACAAGAAAAATTGATAGGTCAAATACTGTAAGGAACAGCCGGAAAAACAAAGTTTTAAGAGTGTTGATTTACGATAGACAGTCAGTATTTTGATCATAATTTCCCCATATGATATCTAAAATGAGTGATTCAAATTAATTTGAAAACTATATTCATAAGGGAATCTACCATAGAAACATGTTTTAAAAATTCATTCATTTAGGCCTCCAAAAACCGACTGTCCCAACTCTGTTCCTGAGTTGCCTACTAGACACCCCGTCAATGTTTTGGTTCTAACTTTTTTCGTTTCAAATCAAAATTGAGTGATTAAAATTGGGTTGGAAATTAGACATCAAGGGATACTTAGGATAGAAATAGGTTTTAAAAAATATTTCCTTTTGGTCCCTCAAAACATGACTGTCCCGACTGTGTTTTCAGAAATTTCATGAAGCCCACAAGTCAAAAAATATGATATTCAAGCATTTTTTCCAATTGGTGATAAAAATGAAAATGAGTGTTTGTAAAACTTATTATGTCCATTATTATTCATCTACATACACAAAGGAATTAAAAAAATTATCACCGATGTTGATTTCGATAGCGTGTTGCAACAAAAACAACTATTTTTACGAAAAAAAAAAACAAAATGCATTTATTTATGTCCTTATTTATTTATTTTCTACACTAACCTATTTTTATTTGAAAAATGAATATGACTACGTATAGGAGTACTTCTAGTGGAACCTTTTTTTAAATAAAGCTTCATGTATGCACATACCTAAATTTGAAAAATGCATATTAATGAATATTAGGGTATGAGAAGCCAACTTCCCTTGAAAAATGGTGTCAAAAATTGTTGAAGTATGGAGTGATGTGGTAAACAAATGATGGAATGAAACCAATCTTCAATATATCCTTTAGTTTCTTGATTTCCCATAGCCATCATATCATGAAGTTCTTGAGATTTTAAAATGCCCTGTTGATACAAACTAAAAGAAACCTCATTTTTTCCCATAACTTCTAAAATTTTTGAATTTGAAACATTCTGATTCTCATTGTAAGTTTTCTCTAATGGCGCATGTGAGATAGAATAGGTGGGAAGGGTGGGTAAATTTTGCAGTTCAACACTGTAAGCATGTTGTACTGGTTTATTATGGTGAGGGTGTGGAATTAGTTGAGCAGGAAATTGTGTATGGAATGGAGCATTTTGATGATGTGGTTGATTGGGTTGTGTGGATAGTTTTCATGGGCAAGCAAGATGTTGTGGAAGAGATGGTGAAGAATATGGAGAATATGTTTGTGCTACAAGATGAGGGAGAGTAGTCATGCAATCATGAGATGAACTATGCCAAACTTGAGATTTGTGGCGGTTATATTGAGATGGACATGGTTGCCCTAACACATGAGTATTCCATAATGGATTATGCAAGTAGAGAATGGAGAAGAAGTGTTTTGAACCATACCTATAGGCCATGATTTCCATGGTTTTGACCTTGTTGCAGCTTCCTCATCTCTTTGAAATGATACTTCCATCCTAGTTAAGGAAGAACAACTATCTATGGGATGCTCCTTTCGGTCATGAGGGCAAAACACTTCATCAAATTCTTGGTTTTTATGAACCTGCAAAACATCCAATTTTTCATTTAGAGAGCTAATAAAATCAACTTTAAAATTTTCAAATAAAGCATTGATTTCAGCTCTTATGTCTCCTGTTTTTGTAACAGATGGAAAAGAAAGAACAAACATCTCTAGAATTCTTACCGGCCTTGGAGATTCCTCTTGAATACCTTATGCACAATTCACAAACATCATCATATGACAACTGAAAAATATTACCTCTTCCTATTAGATTTAAGAGTTCTAAAAATTCATCTTTGATTCCTTTAAGGAAGTGGTTTTTAAGATCTCTTTTTCCAAATGCTTATGTTTTGATTTTTGAAGGTTATAATGAATTCGATCTACATACTCCTCCAAGCTTTCATCTTCCCCTTGTATCATATTGAAAATATCTTCATTGGATTTGCAATAGTCTTGGTACTTCTTCAAGAATATGTTCTTCATGTCCTCCCATGTTTGGATGCAGTTCCCACCTAGGCTCATGAACCATCGGAGGGCTGCTCCTTTTAGAGTAAGAGGAAACACTTTCAATCTTTGATCATTAATACAATAATCATATCCTTTATAAAGTATTTCTAACTCAAATAAGAATGTATCTGGATCTTCATTTGTCAAACCATGAAAATTTGGTAGTGAAGATGGGGGAATTGTATGCATTTGTGCCACTCCTCCTATATCTTTGATAGGAAATTCAAAAGTTGCAATGTGGGCCATTTCTTACCATAATAGAAGATGTTCTTCTTGTGTTTCTTCGAGGATCCTTCTTATAATGTTCCTGTCAATCGGTTAGTAAAATGGGTGGTGCTTAAATCACCACTTGAGCAAAATCATAAGATTTGTTTTTCAAAATTTATATTTTTTTTTGTCATTCACACAAAAATTCAAGCATTTATTTCTACCCTAAGTTCTTTAACGATTCTGTTGGAAAGCGAGCGGGGGAGCAGGGCTTTTACATGCTCCTGTACGCAGGTTCTTACCTTCTGTTTTTAATACCCAATTCCTTCCTAACAGGCACACATCAGATGCACACTACTCTTTAAAAATGGCTACACTCAACTCGGCAATGTCACCAAAATGTCGAGCGATAAAAAGGTGTGTTTTTTAACTCCTAATTATCTTCACATTAATTGTCAACCCAGGGACGACTTTTTATTTTAAGAGTGTACTCAGTCTGAGGCGGCTATTTACTCAAGAGTAATGTTTTGCAGTATAGTGCTTAAAATCCAAAAGTAAATGAAAGCTGGAAATAAAATCTACTTACAATTAAAAGAAACTTATCACTCTGAAACTTAAATCATTCACTCAGAAAACTACAACAATTTATCAGTCAAGGATACAGTAGCAATAACTCATTCCTTTGTAAACTGATGAAAATTAAATCAAGCATAAACAAGATCCACAATCTAAGAACTTAGGCAGCGATAGCCAACGTCCTTTATAGTTGTTGATCTTACAATCCATACTAAAGCAATAAATTGGAAATGGCAATTCAATTGGAAATGATCACTAAAACACACTAGCTGCAATAACATTTAAAAGGCAAAAACAAATCCATGCAGAAAAGGAACAACAACTAAATCTATCGGAAAACTGAACAACAAAGATAATTAAATAGAAATACATGGCAGCTACAAATGTAATTGAATCAGCAACCTTAGTCCAGCAGCATGAACATTAATCGCAGTTATTGAAGCAACAACAACCGCAGTTATCATTGAATAGTAACTTAATTGGATAGCCATTGCAATTATAAATGAGCAACAATTAAATGAACCACAGTCTTAATTAGACAATGCAGTATAAGATTAGAATTAAGAGCAGCAAATTTCAAGTTATAATTAATAAGTTTGTCACTAACGCAATCCAATTATGATTTCAATATAACAGAGCAATTCTGCGAAATGTTCATAAACAAAATATTACTGAACAAAACAATTTAAAGAAATGAAAATGAAATCAAACCATCACACGGCAGCAATTGTGAAGATATGATACACAGCAGCAGCATACTCCACTAGAGGCTGGGCCCTTAGCCGCCAGCAGATGTTGTTGGGCTACTTCATATAAGGCGAATGAATAGCAACTCCCAAATCATATATTAATCATTAAACTTGATTGGCATTACAATAGCAAAAGCCTTGAGAATTACAACATGCAACAATCCATTTTTCCTCCTATCCTATCATGAATCATGAATCCTTAATTCTGAATCTCTAATTCTCAAATCATAATTCTGAATCCATCATTCCTAGTTTCGCATTCTCCCAGCTATCCTCCTCCAATACATAATACATACTCTCCTTATATAATCATAAAGAGGAGAAACCAAATAGTAAATATGATCTCTCATAACAATATTGGATTGTTTCTAACCAATTGATGAACAAGAAAATATATTTCCATCCATTTTTCGACAAGAGTAAGGCGAATTTGGATTTGCAGCTAAGATTTGGGAAACGGCCACACAGCAAATCTCAGAAAATTGTGCTCAAAGAACCCTGTGTTTCTCTTAATACAAGCCAAATTTAGACAAATCATTTGTTAGTAAAGTTAATTGGGTCCGTTCTGGACCAAACCCATGTTTCGGATTTTCCATATTCTTCCTCATTTGCCCAGAATCGTAACCGCAAAACTGTCACTTCTTATTCCAACGAATTTCTGAGTTGGAATATTTAATGATCAAATCTTCAATCTGGAAATTGTATTGGAGGATAAAAATGATGACTAATGTTACAATCAATTTATTAAAACTATCATTGATAAAATCACGCATAATCATCAATTTATTAGAAATAAAGGAGAATAAATAATATTCATCCATAAGAGCATAAATCATTATAAAATGGATTTATATAATAAATGATATGATAAAGAAGAGTAAAAATGGATGAAATAAGTGTTAAAAAGTAGCTGTATTCACGGCCCCACACCTAGGTGCCCCAACACTTCATTCCAACCTTAATCTACCTTCTCCACCCACTCTCATACCTTCAAAATGGTGAAAACTGCTCTCGGCCTCCTCCTATAGGCCTCCTTTAGAACATTGTTTTTCCTCCTGTAGATTTCCTGTGTCCTCCTGTAGATTTTCTTGTAGGCTTTCTTTTGAAGGCCGAGTTTGGGAAAAACTCTAGAAAGCCACCTGAGACCTCCTAGGACCCATCCACACCATCCTACATCCTCTCACATCCCAAAACCACCCTCCATCGCCACCTATTTGCTGCTACATTCACAAACAATTAATTACATGCATGACAAATTCATATAAAAATACATAAAAATCCAAAATGATGTCTTTTGCTTATTTGCTTCTAGAAATAACTTAGTTAGATGTTGTTTACTCCCTTAAGTATGTAATGGCATTCTTTTCATGATTTTCATAGTGCTTTCTGCAAAACTAGGATTAATGGTTAACTAGGATTTCCTTGGTTTGCTTTACATTTCAGTCTTCCTTTCTGCAAGTAGAATAGCATCAATAGAGTAATCTCTCTTTTCCCTTTCATCACACATAGAGCTTCTTCTAGAATCCATAGAAGTTAGCTTGAGCTCCTAGCGATCTCGCGCTAGCTGACCAGGTGACAACTTGCAGTAAGAACTAGTACTTGTGCATACAACATCGTCGCTTTCAAGTTTTTTGGGAACTACTGGGTTGATAAAAGTAAAGTAGGAAGCCCAGGAGTTGCAGCATTATTTTTGCAATACTAGTGCTCACCACTTTTTGGCGCTGTTGTTGGGGAAGCGTCAGAGTGTTCTGTGATTACTGCTTTATTCTATTTCCTATTGCAACATTATGCTAATAGTTTATTTCAGCAAAAGTAGAATAAACTTTTCCTTTTTTTTAGTTCTGCATTTCTTTTGCTTTCCTTTTCGATTCTTCAATTTCCATTTCAGCAAAAGTAGGATAGTCATTTCCTTGCCTTCCTCTTCAATTATGCAAATAACGTTTCAACAAGCTCATTTCAGTTAGTTGCAAGTTGTTTGTTCAATCAATTTCAGTTTTGTAGGTACTATTAGTGTGGGGGAAAAGAAGCAAAAACCAACCAAAAAGATTTCCTTTCATGCCTCGTAGGAATAGAGATAATTCAGGAAATGTTTTTTCCAACACCCACATTGCTCCACACAGCCAACCTTCTCTCTTCTTCGGTGGCTGCGATGAAGAAGAACCCTTAGGTGAACAACCCGACTGTTACAGGAAAATTTGGGCATATCAACCCTAGCTTCCAGATCAATGATATTAAGGTCCATCAACTCCTAATTTAGTTGTTTTCATTCCCTAATGAAGTTAACCTACATCATGCTTGCCTCCCCAAAGTTTCATCACACCATTCATCCAAAAAATGTCCCTAAGGAGATTATCATAGGTGGTCTTGTATCTGGCTACAATGAACGGCAAGCACTACACTCTCTAGGTGCTATGCATAGCACTTGGCCTTTGTATCACCTGTGATGAGCGAGATCCATCAAGGGTTTGAGATGAGTTCCTTGTCTTGTGTCGACCTTGTTAAAAAATGAAACAAGGGTCCGAGGATAGTTTGTTGTCTTGTGTCAACCTCGTTAAAAAATGAAACAAGGAGTTTGAGGATAGTTCGTTGTCTAGTGTCAACCTCGTTAAAAAATGAAACCAAGGGTCTCCGAGGATAGTTCATTGTCTTGTGTCAACCTTGTTAAAAAATGAAACAAGGAGTCCGAGGATAGTTCCTTGTCTTGTGTCAACCTCGTTAAAAAATGAAATAAGGGCTCGAGGATGGTTCGTTTCCTTGTGTCAACCTCGTTATAAAATGAAATAGGTCTGAGGATAGTTCGTTGCCTTGTGTCAACCTTGTTAAAAAATGAAACCAAGGAATATGAGGATAGTTCCTAATCTTGTGTCAACCTCGTTAAAAAATGAAACAAGGAATCAGAGCAAAGTTCCTTGTCTTGTGTCAAGCTCTTTTAAAAATGAAACAAGGTCCCTTGGAACAAAGTTTCAAGTCGAGTCTTTGATTAGATCTCGTAAAAGCCCAGTCGTGTCTTTCACTTGATCTCGCAAATGAACCTTAATTCCATCCACTTGATAGCCATGAGTAGTCTACTTAGGTGAATGTAATGAAGCTTGGGGGGCATGCACCTAGTGGTAAAGTTAAGTTTTCCTGTAGGTTATGTGAATGGAATCACCCCATTCACCATTTTCTATCTGGACAAAGCCAAAAGGGTGTTGGATAACTATCTTGCTTTACCGCAGTGATTTCCATCTGGTTATAGGAGACTCTCCCTTTCATCATGCTGGGGGCATGTAAACCAATCTCAAGCATATTTTTTTGTTTCAAGATTGTGTAAACATGAATTGAATCTAAGCATAGTTCCATATGGTTCAAGCTTTTCTAAAAATGAGCCCATTTCCAATTTTAAACCCTAGTGATTGCCATTCTATTAGCCTTTTTCGTCAGATGAGCCTTGGTTGTTTTCCTCCCATCGCCGCCATCTCTTTGGTCGATTATACACTTTCACTTGGTTGTTTTACCTTTTCTGCATAACAGTTGCAATGAGTGGTCTTATTAGCCAGCCTCTTCACATAAATCAACATGTTTTGAGAAGTTCCAACAGCACCGGAACCAGTTGCTACCCTAAACACCACTCATTCTTCAAAATGGAGTCCTCTTTAAGCTCTTTTCAGACTCTCTAAACATGAAAGGATTGCCAAGCACTTGTCAGTTCTAGCTCGTTAATGGATTAGAATCAATATCTACTCAGTATAGTTTTACCCCTTCTTCAGGTTGAGATAGATTAACTACGAAAAAGGTACTCATTAGTCAAACATGATCAATAGGTTCTCCCTTGTATTGTTTTATTCTTTTTCAGGCTTGAGAGACAAATGTATGAAAAAGAACTTTTGGAGTTTCCTTTTAGTCCCTTTTCAGACTCTCCAAATGTGAAAAGGACCGAGTTATGTTTGTCGTTAAACTCGTTAAAAACATCAAATAGCGACAAAATTGTCCATCTAGACAAGACCGAGTTTCACCTCGCTAGACTCATTCAAACATCAAATAGCGATGGATTCACCCGAAGGGTGAAATTATACAACAAGCATATGCTATCCTCCTCAAGCTTGATTAAAAATAAAGAGGTATTGGTCAGAAATGACTAGGGAAAATGGGAAAAAGCTGGGAACACTTTATGGAGGTAGGTCGCTCTTGAACATGACACTTTCACCTCATCACTGTGACTATGTGGGTTGGGTCATTTAGCTTGATGGTTATCACACCATTGGTCTATCATACCATCCATCACTTTGTTTTGGGTCAATGCTACCAATTCACTTCAGTGTCGCCGATATGTTCAAGAGAAGTCTTTTTAGTGCAAAACTTCATCCTTTACAATACAATAATCCTTCATTTCCATGCCTGACATTCCTGAACCTTGTGTCATCAGTCAATGTTTCATCTCAAAAATCATTTACCTTGTTTCGTGTTGTTGATGTGGGATACATCAAGGCCCTACTGCGACGAGTCGCTTCTTTTCGACATCAGCACATCATCCAAGAAGTTGACTTAGAAACACTCCTTCAGTACCTTGAGGCTTGCATACATCAATGGTAGGTTTCTCGCTTACGGTGATAGGTTGACATCAATGGCCTTCAACCGAAAGACTTCGTATGGTGTTCGACATCAAATCATTTATTCACACCTTGAGAAATGTATTGCAGTACCTTGAGGGTCATTATCATTATCGGTTATTCCTCTCATGTCTGTTGACGACTTACATTACTGGCTAGTAATCAGACGATGTCTCTCCATGTTCGACTTCAGATCATCTATTCACGTGGTTAGATTTGTACTTGAGCGAAATATTGGATGAGATTGAAGACCCCAAATCTAGTTTCATCCATTCGAGCTGCGATGTATTTTTAGGAGTACTATATCAAATGTACAATGGCCTTATATTCATGGTCATCAATTCATGAGTCTACATCTGTAGACGACTATATTTGTACATGTAATGAAATTTTATAAAGCTGAGCATGGGTATGCCTTCCCTCAACTAATTATGAGAAAAAATCAAAGTATCATGATATTTGTATTGTAACTGATGTAGGTCACCTTCCGCTTTGAAACCTTCTCTCCAAGTGGTAAAGCATCTCACTTGACATGGTTATTTTCAACTTCAAGATTTAGGGGCAACTGTTACAGGAAAATTTGGGCACATCAACCCCAGTTCCAGATCAATGATCATAGGGTCCATCAACCCCTAATTCAGTTGGTTTCATTCCCTAATGAAGTTAACCTACATCATGCTTGCCTCCCAAGAGTTTTATCACACCATTCATCCAAAAAATGTCCCTAAGGAGATCATCGCAGGTGGCCTTCTATCTAGCTGCAATGAATGGTAGGCACTAAATTGTCTGGGTGCCATGCATAGCACCTGGCCTTTGTATCACCTGCGATGAGTGAGATCCATCGAATTTTTCAAATGAATCCATTGGATTCCTCATCCAATGGATGCTTCTAGAGCTTTATGGAAGTTTATTGCTCGCTTTTCGATGAGGAAGGAGATGAATGAACCTTAATCCATTATCCCTTCCTCTATGGAACCACTTCCCAAATATGGCAAAGCATTTATGAGGGCCATTAATGGCCTAACCTCTTCTATTCAACTATAAAAGGACCAAGCTGTCAATGGCTAGTGAAGGTTGAGACTTCTTAAGCTAAGGAAATGCTGCTTGGATGAGATTAGTAGAGAGAGTAATGTTATCATGTCAAATTGTTGTTTCCATGAGGAGAGAAGGGTTTGAAGCTGGGAGGATGACGCTGAATCAAACATGCATCTACATGGGTTGTAATCTTCCTTTCTATGAATAAAGAGATCTATGCTTTTTCCCATTCATGTGTTATGTGATGTATATTGTACTTTCGATTCTATAATATGTTTAGTTAATAGATCGATATGTATGCTTTGATGGTTTTCTATCTCGGTTTGTGTGCAGGTACATTTCAAGCGAGTTAAGTATAGAAGGGAGTGGTGAAAGTAGTCAAAGGGAAGAGGAATCAAGAAAGAGATACAGGTTGGCACTTTTGCTCCTCTTTGTTTTATCTGTTAGCTATAGCAAAATAAATGGAATTACTTTAACTGTTGTTCTAGACTTGCTACTAGGTCTAGGGGTTAGTCGTTCAAAAAGACACTAAATTTTCCCATAACACCGACATATTTGAAGAACCTATAGGGGAAGGAGAAGAAGAAAACATTCGTTTAGAGCCAATGGTTGAACACAAAAATGCTAGGGGGAATGAAGAAAGAATAGAGGGTACCTTTCCCATTCAGGAGACCAATGGGGACACCAAAATGAAGAATATAAGCCCTTCCGCCCTACCTCATTTCAATGGTCTGACTACATAAGATCCTGACACCTTCTTGTTTGAGTTTGTTGTTACCTATCGAACCTATGACTGTGAAGAAGATGAGAAAAAGTTGAAATTGTTCCCTTCCACTCTCAAGGATGCAGCATTGCGTTGGTTCATGGGATTACCTAGAAATAGTATCACAACTTGGGCTCAGATGCAGCAAGCCTTTAACAACAAGTATTGAGACTATTGTAGGTCAAAATATAGTAAAGAGGAAATTTTCTGAACGACTATAGGAAGTGATGAGTCCCTGGAAGACGATGAGGAGAGGTTCCAACTCAGTTACAAAAGGGTCGGGTATACACTTGACCCTGAGTCTTTGAAGATGGTTTTGCTTAGGGGAATTCAGGAAGATCTTTTAGAAACCCTCCATTTACTAGCTGTGGGAGACATCTACCAACTATCATATGAATACATAAAGACTATTTTTAGAAACCATTCTAGAGTAGCCAGAAAGAAAAGTAGGGTGAGTCAAACCATAGCCAGTACCTCTTCCTCCAACTCATACATCAAAGGAGAAATTGGAAACATGTTGGAAGACTTCAAGAGTGAGATGCTATAGACTCTTGCCATGCAAATGGATACCTTGCATATCAAAAGGAAACAAGAGGAAGCAAAGAAGGCTTTGGCCATCTTTTTCCCTAGATGCACCAGGAGGCATCCTAGGAATGAATGCCCATTGAACTCTATAAAGGTTTCTTCAGTCTATGAAGAAAATCATCCCATAGATAAGTGCCCTTCCTTACCCAGACTTAAAGTTGTATAGCAAGCGACTGAGGGAGTGATTGAACAACTCTATTACATAAACCAATGAAGGCCACATGGACCTAGACCATACCAGCAGGGGATGCAAGGGACATTCCAAGCATACTACCACCCAAACCAAGTCACTTCCATACCTTCTTGGGGCCCCCCTGCTCATCCTTCCTAGTACACGCCTCCTCCTTGGTCCTTCACATCTCAAAATCATGCCCAACCAGCGAACCATTCATTTCAATCCTATGCTCAGCCATCGCCTCAATGGAATGCACCTCATCAGGGGTGGAGGCCCCAACACAACTCTCTCCCCACTCTTTTTCCTCCACCACCTACCCAACCACAACCGTTACCTCCTGCTCCTCCAAAGCAACCCCACAAGCCTGCCCATTCGAATCTGAACCCGAACAACAGACAGGCTCAACAAGTGTATATTGGGGAGCCATCATGCCCAACTTATGTTGTGGAGATTTAGGATATCAACCTACGATTTGGGAAAGTTCTCCTAGATACTCAGGCTCCACCTAGGGAGGTTGAGGAAGATAAAGAGGAAAGTGAACCGAAAGCAATTCCACCCTTTCCTGAGAAATTATCTGCGACAGTCCAGCCTACCCTAGAAGAAACTGAACTCATAGGGGAATTGAAACATCTATGAGTAAAGATACCACTTCTCCAAGTTGTAAAGGATGTGCCTATCTACAATAGGTTCATTAAAGAGAAGTTATTTAGGCATCCAGGAAGGTGCAAGAGAGATGCCTAACCATCAATTTTATAGGGCAGTTGTTTAACCGGATGTTGGGGCAGGTAATCTGTCCAAAATATCTATACCCTGGAAGCCCAGTAGTTGATTTCCACATCAATGGCACAATGATTCCACATACTTTGATTGATTTGGGAGCTTCCATTAATGTGATGAGAAAGGACACAATTCTCAAACTCAACCTTCAGGGCTTCTTGAGGAAGACCACAACCGTGCTATAGTTAGCGGTTGCTCCACCATGACCCCTGAGAGGATTGTGGAAGATGTGATGGTCTCCATTGATTATTGGGAGTGCCCTGTTGATTTCTTAGTTCTCCAACTCAAGGCAAATCTCAATAGTTATCCTCTCATTCTGGGAAGACCCTGGTTGGCTACTACTGATGCCTACATTAGCTGTCGAGCTAGGAACATGACCATAAAGAATGAGCATATGTCCAAGCAGTTAATCCTATATCCTTCTTCCCAACCTTTGTTAGAACATGATCTACCTCTCTGGTTGGAGGAGGAAGATGAGGATGAATTTTATTCTACACCGCTTTGTACATTAGAAATTGCCATAGGTGGAAAACAACAAGATGAGGATGATATGATTGAAAATTTGATTCAAAATCCACCTCCCAGTATATCGCCTTTAGAGGACACAGTAAGAGAAACCCAAAACAACCCCTCAACTAATCTTTGTGCGACCGAATCCACTTCTCTTCGTGTTAAGAATATAAAGTTCGATTCAGAAAGAACCTTGAACATCAATCCATCCCTATCCACTTCCCAGGAGAAGGAACTGTGTAGCTTGTTGAGAAAGCACTTAGATGCCTTCGCCTGGAGTTATAAGGAGATAACGGGAGTGCACCCTTCAATTTGTACTCATCATATATACATCAACGAAGGTTGCAAGCTAGTTAGGAAACCTAAAAGGAGGATGAACCCAACACTTAAAGATATTGTTAAGGAAGAACTACAGAAATCGCTTGATGCAGGGTTCATCTATCCCATCTTTGATAGTGAATGGGTCTCTCCTTTGGTGCTAGTGCCAAAGAAAAATGGCACGTGGAGAATCTCTATAGACTATCAAGAATTGGACAAATCCACTAAGAAGGACCATGTCCCTTTACCTTTCATAGATCAAGTGTTAGATGGTCTGGTAGGGAAAAAGTTTTTCTCTTTCCTAGATGGGTTCAACGGGTATAATCAGATTCAGATTAGACCAGAAGACCAATATAATACCACTTTCACTTGTCCGTGGGGTACCTTCACATATCGGGTCCTTCCTTTTGGTTTGTGTAATGCTCTAGCCACTTTTCAAAGAGTGGTACTGAGTATATTCTTCAAATTAGTTCATGATGTAGTAGAGATATACATGGATGACTTTCCTCTTTATGGCTTTGATTTTCAGGAAGCTTTATCTAACCTAGGAAAAGTTATTGACAAGTGTATTGAGATGAACATGTCCCTCAATCCGGAAAAATGTGAATTTTTTATGACTGAAGGGACCGTGCTAGGGCATGCAATATCTCAACAAGGATTGTAGGTGGACCCCAACAAAATTTCCATCATCCAATGGGTCCCACCTCCTCAAAAGGTGAGAGATGTCAGAAGTTTCCTAGGCTTCGTTGGGTATTATTGAAGATTCCTTAAAGATTTTAGCAAGCTAGCCTCTCCATTGTTTGGTCTTTTGGGTAAAGATGTCGAATTCATATGGTCGGAAAACTATTAAGAAGCCCTAGATACCTTGAAAAGAAAATGTATGACTGCCCTAATTTTGAGAGGCCTAAATTGGGCCCTACCTTTCCACATTCACACAGATGCCTCAAACAAAGCAATAGGAGTAGCCTTGGGACAAATTGATGAAAATTTACCTTATGCCATATACTTTATATGCAAAAACTTGTCAAGGGAAGAGTTGAATTATATGGTAACTCAGAAGCAACTCCTAGTTGTCATGCATTCCTTAAACAAATTCAGACATTATATCACTGGCTAACAAACCTTTGTGCACACTGATCCTGCTGCAATTAGATATTTAATGAACAAACTAGATGTGAATAATCACATTATTGGATGGTTTCTTTTACTGCAGCAGTTTGGTTATGGTTGATAAGCCTGGTAAAGACAATGTTGTTGCTGACTTTTTTCTAGAATAAATTTGCTTGCAGGTGAAGAAGGAATGGCGAATGATCAAATTCCAGATGAACACCTGTTTTCTATCTCAGTACTCTCTCCATGGTTTGCTGATATAGCAAACTACATGGTTTCAACACAATTCCCACCACACTTATCCTCAAAGGAGAAGAGAAAAATAGTAAGGAAAAGTGCCCCTTTCACTTGGATTGGGGGCAATCTCTTCAAACTTGGCCCAGATCAGATCTTGAGGAGATGTGTCAGGGATGAGGAAGTTTTTGACATCCTCCTGACTTGTCATGATGGGCCTTGTGGAGGTCATTTTGCATAAAAAAAAATTGTCTTCAAGATACTGCAAGCAGGCTACTATTGGCCCATTCTTCATCAAGATGTGAGGAGATATGTCAGCCAGTGCGATCAGTGTCAAAGGATGGGTAAACCCACTTTAAAGGATGAAATACCCATGCAGCGTCAACTAATCTTTGAGCCATTTGAGAAGTGGGGCATGGACTTTGTGGGGCCTATCAGCCCTCCTTCAAAACATAAGCAATACAACATTGTGTTCACTAATTAGTTGACAAAGTGGGCAAAGAAAAAAGCAATTAAAGTAGCGACAGAGGAAAAAGTAGCTGAATTTTTTAGAGAGAACATATTTTACAAGTTCAGGTATCCAAGGGAGTTGGTCACAGATCAAGGCAACCAGTTCACTTCTAATCTGATTTAAGACTTGCTCACACATCATAGAATCAAGCACAGGACTTCCACCCCTTACCATCAACAAGACAATGGTAGGTTGAGGTCACTAACAGAGGATTGGAAGGGATCTTGACAAAGGTAGTGAGCAATAGCAGAAAAGACTGGGCGGACAGATTAGTTGAGACCACTTGGGCCTACAACAGAACATGGAAGACTACTACAAGGTTCACACCCTACGAGCTGGTCTATGGGAAGAAGACTTTGCTTTCAATAGAATTTGAATTCAACACCCTAAGGATGGCATCTCAGCTGTACTTAGACCTTAGCCATGCATAAAAAGAAATATTACTCTAGCTCAATGTATTGGATGAAAATAGGATGCAGGCCCTTCTCCATACAAAGTTAGTTCAACTTCAGAGAAAGATATGGCATGAAAAAAACATCAAAGAGAAGCAATTTCAAGAGGGAGATTGGGCACTACTCTATGTTTCAAGATATAAAGATTTCAAGGGCAAGCTGAGGACAAGATGGCTAGGACCCTACACTGTGGAGAAATGCAATGACAATGGTTCAGTTCTAATTAGAACCATTGATGATGAAGCCATCCCCATGCTTGTCAGTGGACACCGATTGAAAATCTACAAGAAACCCCTCTCCAAGCAAGAGTTCATTGAAGGATTGAATAAGTCAGTGATGATAGTTGAGAATGTCTTGGCCTCCACTTCACCCACTCACTGAAGAAAAAGAAAAAAAGAAAAGAAAAAATGATAAGGACTCAAGTGAAAACCTCCATCAGGCGCTTGATTCCCATCATTGGGTTGAAAACCTCTCTTGAGGCGGCCCAGTGGTGTCAAAAAAGAGAAGAAAGAAAATAAGATCCCTTGGTGAAAACCTCCCTTCGAGGCACCCAGGGTAGGCAACTAGGGTGAAAACCTCCTTGAGGCGCCCTGGTTGTTTTCAAAAAAAGAAAAAAAGAATCTCCAATTGTATTGCAAGTGCAGGAGGACTACAGGAAGCAACAATAGGTGCCAAGGGAGTTTTGAAACCAATACCAACACCTATCTTACCTTCCCTTGCCTTTCTCCACCATTATTAACATTATTTTCACCTCATTGTGCTCCTTTTTCGAAAACTGTGTTTTCTACAAGAGGCCCTTTGTTTTCTACATGAAGCTCCTGTAGAAATTGCAGAGAGCAAGAAATGGATTTTAAAAACAGTTGGAGGAGCAGGGAAGCTTCATAAAGGATTTATAAATCCTCCTATAGTCTTCAAACCTCTCTTCCACCATTTCTAGACCTGCATAATATCCCAAGCACCATTCTTCTCCCTACCTAGGAAAAAACACAGAAAAAACAGTGTTTTTTATAAAAAGAAAAGAACAAAAAAATAAAAAAGGAGCAACACCATTCACCTCACCTGAAGCTTACCCCTTACCTCTCCATCTCTATTTGAACTTTTGGCATCATCTTCATAGCTCCAAGTACAAAAAAATCTAAAATTTCAAAGGGAGAAGTAGCTACAGAAGCTCTTGTAGGAATTCTTGTAGCAGTTGATCCCATTAAAATCTAGCATTAGCATCATGAGGGTGCAAATCTGAAGGTTAAAGTAGACACCTGAAGATCAGATCCAGCCAGAAAGGAACCTACACACAGCATAGCCATATCTCAACAAATAGACAAGCATGCATCAAAAGAAATAAAGGCATGCAGCAGAAGGAAAGGCCATAGCACCTCACAACAAATGCATTTAGATCCCAGGTAAGTGACTAACCCGCTCCTCTGTTTGCATTGTTAAAATTAGAGAGCATGCAACAACAACAAGATGGTTGAGGCTAGTTGGGGTTGCGGTGGCCAGTTAAATTGGTCACCTTCATCCAGTTGACTTAACTCATCCGAAGATGTCACCACACGTGCGCTTAGTCAAACTCAAGAGAGATGTCAAGGATAGGGAGTGGAGGCGGTGGGAACTCCAATGCAATCATGAGGG
Organism: Pinus taeda; assembly: GCA_000404065.3. Classification (NCBI taxonomy): domain Eukaryota; kingdom Viridiplantae; phylum Streptophyta; class Pinopsida; order Pinales; family Pinaceae; genus Pinus; species Pinus taeda. The sequence continues at coordinate 98,178 of APFE031164509.1, forward strand.
GTGATTACAAGGAAAGGGAAATGATGACAAGGCACGTGGGGACCAACGCTCCGAATGGAGCCAATGTACACTTGGCTAGCTCATCGTCCATCACTGGAAATATCCATAAAAAGACATAAGTACTCCTCGCTAAAGCACTCTCGCCACCTTTCTCCTTCATTCTCTCCTCGAAACTCCACTACTGCTACCTTCTCGTGCCCCTATAAGCCTCGTACCCATCGTTATCCATTCATCTCTCCAATATCCCTCCTCTAGCGTTCTACAGGATCACTTACAAGTTCTGTAGGAGAACCTACATGAATCTTATAGGAGGGCTAATAGTGTTCTATAGGAGGGCCAGTAAGCTGTTTTGGATAGGAAAAACATAGTTTTTAGCACAATTCTTGGGTTGCAGAGCTAGGTTCTTGGCATACCTCCATTTAATATCAAAATATGCTAACAATGCTTTAGTTTTTGAGGAGAAAATAGAACTATTGGGTGGAGGAATTTCATAAAAGAATTGCTGCTTATTTCTTAAAGAAAAACATAGTCTCTGTCTCTCTGTTTCTCTTCAAAAAAAAAATTTCTCTCCATTTCCGTAGTTGGTTTTCCAAGGAAGCATACACAAAATGACAGGAGGTTTTATGAGGAAGGAGCCCACCAACTCCTCCTAGCTCCATGCACACCCTCAAGTAGTGGACATATTCTCAAGAGCCAATTGGATGAACTTTTTTGAGGAATTCCGAGGGTTTGATGAGGAAATTGCTCAGGAATTTGCACACTCTTTGGTCCCTCACTCCAGAACACATGCCATTGTCACTTTTAGAGGCCTTTCCATGGAGATAACCCTTGAATCCATCAGTAGGGTAACTATCCTTCCTCTTGGGTTGCCTTGGAGCAAGGGCGAAAAACCAATTGGCTAGGCTGCCAAGAAAAACTTCTTCCCAAACAATGAAACCCCTGTAGAAGATAAGAATGGCATAAGAAGAGCTAGCATACCATACCCTTGGGATGAGGTTAGCTATCAAATCATCAAGTATTTTTCCTACGAGGGGAGGTATATCATTGTTTATGGTTACCACTTTAGAATCATGCATGAATTAAGGTATGGCAAGGACACTCCAACCCCTCAAAAGCTCAACATTCCTTACTTCCTCCTACAGTTTCTCATTAACTCTAGTACTAAAGTAAAAGCAGGAAATCCAGACCAGCTAGCTCACCATGGGTTAATCAAAATTTTAGTGGAAGAAACCCTCCATACCTTTACAATCCCTATAACATGGGAAATTTTCCGAAACATGACTATTGAAGATGACATCAAGGCCCTAACCTATGATATTAGCCCCACTTGTAGTGAGGAGGAAGAGTAGAAAGGGGGAGAAGGAGAATAAATTGGTGATTTAGAGGAACAAGAAGGGAATAAGAAAGAAACCAAAATAGAGTAGGGAGAAACAGAACAAACAGAGACAAAGAAAGAGACAAAAGGAGAAGAAAAAGGGGCAGAAAAGACAAAAGTGTTTCATGAGACCCTAGAAAGAGAGGGAGAAACTGCTCTCACTGTGCTCAGCACCCCAATTAAACCAAAACAAAAGAGGAAGAGACAGACCTCAATGTACTTTAGGGCTAGGAAGAGCACAACGATTAAAATAGGGAAACCCCAGCCTTCTTCCAAAGTGCCAATTGTTATTGAAGATTCACCCTCTACCCAAGAAAAAGAATCCCCTTCCAAGACACCTATCACTTATGAAAGGGGGAGTCCTAGGTCTCCCACATGGAAAGAAAAAGTAGAACTACAGGACTCAAAAACAGTCTACAGGAGGCACAGATTGTTCTACAGGAGACCCTGTCAAAACTACAAGAGACCTAAAAACTTGAAAAAGGGTATAAGGATAGCCACAGGGGAAGGAGGAAGAAACAGAGGCATAAGAACCTGACCCCTAGCCTAGTCTTGGCTCTTACTAAAATAATTTATTTATTTTGGTGGGGGGGGGGAATCATTACACAAAAATTTACAATTCCACTATTCTTTGAGTTGGAGAAAGAAAGAATAAGGAGACATAGGTGGATGCAAATAGCCAAATCCAAGGGAGTTGAGGATATTGGTCACATGGAGAACAAACTCAAAGAAATGGGCAGAGAATTAAGCGCTATCAGACACAGAGAAGCAAACATAAGAAGTCACTTGGAAACTGAAAATGAATTGCTAAGAAGAAAATTGCAAGAGAAAGAGACCCAATTGGCATGCATGGCCAGCTAGTCCACGGAGGCATTGTAATGTAGGACACCAACAAAATCCTATGGCCTATATCTCAAGGACCAATGGATGCAATTTGAGATCAAGACTTTAGCACAAAGAGGCACAATCTCTTTCCAAGATTACAGGCAATTTATGGACCTGCATGACCAAAGCACATCAGAAGAGAAGGAAAAGATGGCAGAATTATATCTACATAACATGGCCCTCACATACATGAATGTGTGGGACCCCAATGCTAGGCTAGGGGACCTGCAACTAATGGCCATGGCCTCATGCATGAACCATGAATATTTAAGGGCAGCAGAAATAAGAAAGTTGATGATAAAGGAGTAGAATGAGCCCTTAATGATCAGAGTTGAGCCATCAGACTCCATGGCACTCATCAGCACACATAACCTGCTTGCACATAGTCCTCAGATTGCCCCTAGATATACTAGTGACTAGGCTCAAGCCATTGCACATTTTGAGGATATGGAAAGGTTAGTGGGGGGTTATTGTGTGCATGCTTGTATGAGGAGATAGAACACCTTAACACACAGTTTGCATATCAGGGAGTATCACTCCCCAATGAGGATGAAAGAGGCATTAAGGAGAGTGCCAATGTGAAAGCGCTCCATGCAGAGGTTGTAGGTCAATTGGATTGGCCTTAAATTGAGTCCCCCACTGCTGCTAGGAATGCTAGAAGGCAGAAAAGAAGAAGAAGAGCAACAACACTGGGAAGAGGTAGACAGAAAGGTAGGATTTTACGAAAAAGAGGAGGAGACCACATCAGAAGAAAAAATTAGTGTCTTTCAAGTTATGCCCCAAAATTGATGATTTAATGTGCAAGATTTCAGTTAATTAATTGATTGACATGATTTTTATAGTTGTAGGCAGGAAGATGAGTGTGTTTATATGGGGGTATGAACCCCCTCTCATATGGTACTAAAATGATCATTAAACCGAGAGAGAAAGTGAGGAGCCATATAGGAGTTTGATCTGCATTTTATCTAATGGAGTGTATTATGATCTTTGGAGGCATATCCAAAGGTGACGACACTCTGGGTACAGGCAGGAGTGTTAATCTCCCAAATTGTGAGATTATATCTTCTACTTTTGTTTGCGAGTGTAAATGTTGGTTCAATGACCTCTCTGTCATCCAATGATAACCTTTAGAGCTTCACTAAGTTAGCAGCCCTCCAAAAATTGCAGAGTTCCGCTAAACTACCACCATACCGAACCCGACGGTAATACAAACCTTAGTTTAATAAAATTTGAAATCCGCCTTCTAAAAGCTTGTCGGCGCTTCTCCACTATTGATCTATTCAAGATCCAATTGTCACAACACTCCCTGACTTCAAACCTACTCAACCTCTATCAACATCGATCTCACTCCACTAGATCTAATGGCTCACATGCATATCGACCAACTAACTTGCGCACTTTAAACCCACCCGATAAGCAGTTTCTTTCTCTCTCCTCTCAGCTACATGTCACGATGTGTATGGAATCGAAACTAATCGGAAAATACCACTTATGGCCTTTCTTCCACCTGAAATCCACTTGTGGTTTCTCCAACCCGCCTCAGCTTGTTAGCTGTCAGTTAACTTTTGTGCACGAACACCGTTGATCTATCTCAATCGAGATCCAATGGTCAAAATCGATCTTCATGCCACTGCATCATTGGTCTTCCTCTACTGATCTCGACTGTCCACTTTACGAGCCAACAGATGAAAACGAAGCTCAGAGCTTCGAGACCGAGGACCACTAGGATTCTCACAAGGTTTTCACAGCGGTGAGGGACTTCAAAATTTCACGAGAAACTCAGTTAAAAAGAAAACGCAGAATTTAACACAGTCAACACAATTTCCTTCCATCTCTCAGAATACCAATTAACCCTCGAATTTCACAATAAACATAGAGGTTTCAAAGGATATTATCCTTCGGTATTCGACAAGGAATTTATCATTCACATGCACAAAAACTAAATTTTCCCAATTTACTAGATTTACTCCAAGAAAGCCAAATTTCTTCAACAGTCAAAATCCCCTTACAATAGTGTGAAAATTACATAAGTATTGATTCATCCTAACAACCATATTCTAATTCAAAGGATAAAATTTATTAACCCTATCTCTCTTGTGAGGCATTCTCCTCAAGAATCTCCACTACAACTAACTAACTAAAACTTATTACATCATGATCAAATCCTATATTCTAGCTCTATGCTTAACTAGAAAAACATGGAAATTGATGGCTAAAGGATCCCACTCCTTTGCTTGTAATATTTTTTGTATTTTTGGAATAATTTTTTGAATTTGTCTTCAAGCCTTATGCTCCTGCATCAGACTCCTGAGGATAAAATTCTTCATGGGCTCCTGTCCATGAGCTCTTCTACAGAACTTCCCAATTTCTGTAGCATGTTTTCTGTTACCCAAGTAGCTTCAGCAATTGGTTGATCCTTCCATTTGACCAAATATTAAAAGTACTCTTGTCCTCTAGTTTTCTTGATCACTTTCTTGTTTAAAATCTTTTCTGGTTGTAATTCCTTTGTTGTAGGTAACTGTTTTACCTAGTCAATTTCCCGTGTCTCTTGGTCTTCTTCTGTATCTTTTGCAATTTCTCCTTCATACTTGTACAAATCAGCAACATTGAAAATTGGAGTTATTCCAACATCAGAGGGTAATTTAATTTCATATGCATTTGTAGAAACATTCCTTAATACTCTGCATGGTCCAATTTTCTTGAACTTCAATTTGTTATACTCCCTCTTTGGAAATCTTTCCTTCCTTTGGTATGCTAAAACCAAATCTTCAACTTCAAAGCTCACTTCTACTCTTCTCATGTCTACTCTATTTTTGTAGTTAATGTTGCTATCATGTAGCTATTGTTTCATTTGTTCATGTATTGCTTGTATTTCTGAAGAAAAATCTTCTCCCTCTGCACTTCTCATCTCATCTTTTCCGAAGTTTCTTAACTCAGACACTCCTTTGGGATGCATTCCATAGTTATATGGAATGGGCTTTGTCCTGTACTCCTGTTAGGTGAGTCATTATATGCATATTCAACCCGTGCCAATACTTGATCCCACTGCTTTGGATTTTCTGCAGTAATACTCCTTAAAAGATTACCCAAACTCCTGTTCACAACTTCAGTTTGTCCATCAGTCTGTGGATGATAGGCAGAACTGAAACTCAGTTTAGTTCCAAACTTTTTCCATAGTGTCCTCCAAAAATGTCCAACAAATTTGGAATCCTTGTCTAAGACAATACTCTTAGGCAACCCATGTAATCTTACAATCTCCTTGAAAAACAAATTAGCAATGTGAGTAGCATCACTAGTTTTATAACATGGAATAAAATCTGCCATTTTTGAAAATCCGTCCACTACAATAAAAATTGAATCATTTCCTCTTTGAGTCTTTGGTAAGCCCAAAACAAAATCCATACTTACCATATCCCAAGGCCTATATGGAATTGGTAATGGAACATACAAACCTTTGTTTTGGCTTCTTCCCTTTGCATATTGACAGACTTTACAAGTTTTCACATACATTTCCACTTCAAATCTCATTTTCGGTGAGAAATAAAATCTATTCAACTACTCATAAGTCTTATCTATACCAAAATGTCCTACAAGTCTACCACTATGTTTCTCTTTGATTAAGTTCTCCCTCATAGAACAATTTGGTATGCACAACTGATTTCTCTTAAACAATAATCCATCTTATAAGAAATAATATAACCATTTATTCCTATCCATCAAAACATGATTCTTACAAGCTTCAAATGCCTCTTTAAAATATAAATATGTCTCATACAATTCTTTAAGAAAATCAAAACCCAACACTTGAATTTGACTCTCTTGAAATAATGTATTTCTCCTACTTAAAGCATCTGTGATGAGCCTCATAAATGGGTAATTATATGGGCTCATTTAACCTCCTAACCTAGTCAAATCAAACATTCTCTTAGCTTATTGCATGATTTTCTGATTATATTTATGCTTATAGAGTGAGTTGAGTTAGTTATGATGCCATGAGGTCTAATATGTGTTTAATGCAGATTACTGATGATTTTTGTGGTCAATGTCAAGGATCCAGTGGACAAATGGCAGCAATAACTCGAAGTGGACAAAGGAGAGGACTTATAAGAGGGAATCCCCCTCATTTATTACTCCTTTCTTTGAATTTCCATTCACTCAGCTCGGAGTACAAGCATCCAAGTCATGCATTAGCAGTCAATTGAGCATAGTGGAGGATAACTGATGTTTATCTCGAGTTTTGGGAGCCAAGCCTCCCTGATTTTGAGGAAGCTGTTGGGAGCTTCATTTGTATAAGTAGAGAGGCCTAGGGCCTCACTAAGGAGTTGGTCAAATTTTTGTTGAACTTTTGCTGCAGCATTGCTTGTGTAAACTCTGCATAACTTCGAGCTTATTATCTTGTGATAGTTCATGTAATCTTATTATTTTTTCGAGAATAAAGATGGAATCATTTTTGAGTTAGCACTGAGTCACCTCAGAGAGCTGAAGCTCTTGGGTTCGGGCCCAATCCAAGTAGCCAAGCTCCTCTTCACTTGTATTTGTATGTTTCATTTCAGTTTGTAGATTAGGTTGTTGTTAGATACATTTCTTTTATGGTTAAGAATAGGTTGCTTTTGACAATTCGGTAGTTTGCTTCCATTTGTGCTTTCTATAGCATGTTAAGAAGCGATAAAGAAAATATCCAAAAGGCTAGCGGTAATGCCTTGGCCTCTCTCCCTCCCTTTGGGACAATGATTTGAGGCAAAGACCCTCTTGCTGCCCCAAAAAAACAAATTTTCCTCATTCATAGGACTTCTAGTGTTTACAGCTTTCTAGTTGGTTCATGGTCTAGTTTGCTTTGCTTCAAAACTTCTTCATCATGCTCATTTCCTTATTTGCTATAGTCTCCTTTCATGCTTTTCTTTCATGCAATGGCTATCAACATTTCCTTTCATAAATCATAGTTTATTTTGATACAAAAACTCTATCTTATTTTAGATGCACTTATTTCCTTGCTTGCTTAATCTTATTGGTTGACTGTCAGTTGTTTATGCAAACAATATTTTCTAGTAGTAATCCAGACTATCAGCCATTCCACCCTCCATTTGATCCATGCTCTACAGGTCGCCCAAGTCTCCCCTCAATTCTACCTTAGTTTCCTACATTTTTTATAGACTTTGCTCTCTCTCCTTGAGCAAATCCAATCATCTTTCTCTCTCATAATGATTCTTGGTAGACCATAGGTGCCCCAAAACTTCATTCCAACCTTCATCTACCTTCTCCACCTACTCTTACACCTTCAAAATAGTGAAAAATTCTCTTGGCTTCCTCCTGTAGGCCTCTTGTAGAACGTTGTTTTTCCTCTTGTAGATTTCCTGTGTCCTCCTATAGATTTTCCTGTAGGCTTTCTTTTGAAGGCCGAGTTTGGGAAAAGCCTCCAAAAGGCCACCTGAGACCTCCTAAGACCCATCCACACCATCCAACATCTTCTCACATCCCAAAACTACCATCCATCGCCACTTATTCGCTGCTACATTCACAAACAAATATATTACATGCATGACAAATTCACATTAAAATACATAAAAATCCAAAGATATGCTTTTTGCTTATTTGCTTATAGAAATAGATTAGTTAGATGTTGTTTACTCCCTTAAGTATGTAATGGCATTCTTTTCATGATTTTCATAGTGCTTTCTGCAAAAGTAGGATTAGTGGTTAACTAGGATTTCTTTGGTTTGCTTTACATTTCAGTCTTCCTTTCTGCAAGTAGAATAACATCAGTAGAGTAATCTCTCTTTTCCATTTCATCACACATAGAGCTTCTTCTAGAATCCATATAAGTTGCTTTAGCTCCTAGTCGGCTGATCAAGTGATAACGTGCAGTAAGAACTAGTACTTGTGCATACAACACCGTCGCTTCCAACTTTGTTAGGAACTACCGGGTTGATAAAAGTAAAGTAGGAAGCCTAAGAGTTACAACATTATTTCTGCAATACTGGTGCTCACCAATCTGCAACTTTGTTTGATTGGCCATTTATGTGCTTCAAGACAAAATGGAAACCCTGAAGATACTCTACCCATTTGGCATGTTTCTAGTTAAGCTTTGGCTGCTGCATAATATACTGCAATGCATGGTTATATGAATAAAGTATGAACTCTTTTGACATTAGATAATGTCTCCACTTCTTCAATGACCGCACAACTGCATAAAACTCTTTATCATAAGAAGAATACTTCTTCTTTGAATCATTCAACTTTTCACTAAAATAATTTATAGGTTTTTTCTTCCTGACCTAAAACAGCTCCAATAGCTTCTCCACTGGCATCACATTTCACTTGGAAAGGTTTACTAAAATCAGGTAGAACCAAAATAGGGTTTTTAATGATATTCTTCTTCAATAGCTGAAAATTCTTTTCTGCTTCAATAGTCCATCTAAATGGTTGTTTATCCTTCTTAATAGTCTCAATAATAGGAGCATTGATCTTACTAAAATTAGCCCAAAGAGTTAGCTCAATTGGTCAAGTCGGGACCTCGCCATTTGGGAGGTCACAGGGTCAATTCCAGAAAGCTCTTAGGGTCAGGTCTTGTTATAGGCTAAGGGGTGTCAGCCCTAGATTTTCCTTGTGGACGTAGCACCACCCGCTGACCGAAGGTGTCCGTGAACCATGCAAAAAAAAAAATGATCTTACCTAAATTCTTTATGAATTTCCTATAAAAACTAGCAAGACCATGAAAACTTTTTCCCTCAAATCTACTTTTAGGTGAAGGCCACTCCACGATTTCCTTGATCTTCTCTGGATCCATCTTCAATCCTTCAGTGGAAATAACAAAACCCAAATACACTAATTCCTATTTCATGAATGAACATTTCATCAAATTCAACAATAATTTCTCTTGCTGTAATCTTTGTAAGACATAATTCAGATGTCTCATGTGTTCCTCCTTAGACCTGTTGTAAATTAATATATCGTCTAGATATACTATTACAAATTTACCAATAAAGTCTTTACGAACTTCATTCATGAGTCTCATAAATGTACTTGGTGCATTTGAAAACCCAAAAGGCATTACTCTCCATTCATACAATCCTTCATTTGTCTTAAAAGTAGTTTTCCACTGATCCCCTTCTCTTATCCTTATCTGATGATACCCACTCTTAAGATCTAGTTTTGTAAAATACTTTGCTCCACTCAAACAATCCATCAAATGTTCAATTCTAGGTAAAGGAAATCTGTACCTGATTGTGATTTTATTGATGGCTCTTGAATCATTACACATTCTCCAACCTCCATCTTTCTTTGGACTCAACACTGCTGGTACTGCACAAGGACTCAAACTTTCTCTGATTAGTATTTTGTCAAGCAGTTCCTGAACCTGCTTTCTAACCTCTTCAGTTTCTATGGGAGTCATTTTGTAAGCTTCTTTGTTTGGCAGATTTTCTCCAGGAATCAAATCTATATGATGGATAATTCTTCTAATGGGCGATCACTCATTAGGCAAATCAGCAACAATGATATCACAATAGTTGTCCAACATTTCTTGAATTTCAATGGGTAAATCAGAAACTTTAGTAGAAGTCATTATGACCTTGTGTTTGCAAATTACAACAAAATTTACCTCATTCTCTTCAATCTGCTTAAGTATTACTTTCCTCCTAGTAATAGAGTTTTTGGATCAGTCTTTTTTCTTGACGCATCCTCTTCTCCCATAGGCAACAATGTATGATTGATACCATCTTTACCAAACTTGTAGGTTATTCTTTTCCCATCATGCATAGTTCCTCTGTCATATTGCCAAGGTCTTCTAAGCAATATGTGACACACATCCATGGGCATCACATCACATACAATTTTATCCTTATATTTGCTTAACTACAACTCCACTTCACACTGCTCATTCACTAACAACTGATGTCCCTTTTGTAATCATGACACCTTGTAAGGTGTTGGATGTATCATTGTCTTCAGCTTCAATTTCTCCACCACTTCTGTAGAGACCAAATTTTACAGTGCTGCCACTATCAATGATCATTTGACAACATTTCCCTTGAGCCTTACACATTGTTCTGAACAAAGTCTTTCTTTGTGATGGTTCAACTATCTCCTTTGCTGACTTGAGAAAAAATTTATTGACTACCAAAGATTCTCCTCTCTCTGGTACATCTTCTTCTTCTGTCACTGCTGTTGCTTCTTCCTCAACTTGATCAACAATTGCATACCTCTTATTTGTTCCTGCGTTGTCTAGGTGCTCAAAATCTCTATGTCCCAGTTTGCTACACCTATAAGATCTTAATTCTCTTCCTCTGCCTCTACGTCTTCTTCCTCTAGAAAAACTCCCTCTGCCACCTGCATCACCTCCTGTGGTTACATGCTGCGTTGAGTTGCTGCTAGCTCCATCTCTAGGTGCTGTAGATCTTCCTCTACCACTTTGACTTCCTTTTCCTTGGAAAGTATCTCTTCCTCTGGTAGACTGCTTCCTCATGAGTTTTATTCAGCCTTCAGTACCACCTGATAAGCTTCTTCTACTATTTTAGGAGACAATATACTTATCTCATCTTGAATGTCCATCCTAAGACCATTCACATATCTAATCACCTTCTCATCTATATCCTGAGTTTGTCTAGCTCTTATACTTACCTTATAGAATTCCTTTGTATATTTTCTCACTGTCATAGACCTCTGTCTAAGATTCTGCATCTATTCGAACAAGGTTTGCTGATAATTACTTGGTAGAAACTTACCTCTTAGCTTTGCTACCATCCTATTCCAATTTCTATTTGGTTGCTTGCCAAGACTCTTTCTTTCTACTTGCATTCCATTCCACCAAAGTTCTGCATATCCTTTTAGCTTGGTGACATCAAACTTTACTTTCTTCTCATCTTCTGTTTCTTCATAATCAATGAATTTCTCCATGCCATTAATCCAATCTATCAATTCTTCTGGATTCAATCCTCCTGCATATATTGAAACCTCAGTTTTTGGCCTAGATGTGGATCTCAACATTGATTGGAAGAATCTCATCTCAGGAGTAACTACTATAGTTTCCTCCTCTTCTTCAGTTTCAACCTCAAGCTCACTAACATCTCCATCATCTATATTTTTCCCTGTTGTTAATGCTTCTAATCTAGCCCTGCATCTATTGCATAGCTTCCATCACCTCAACATTTGCAACTGGTCATCCTCTTCTACCATGTCCTCATCCTCTTCCAACTCTGAAAGCCATATTGGATTTCCTTCTCTTGCTTCTGAGATTCAAATCAATGTCAACAGGTTGCTCTGATACCACTAATGACGATGGTATGGGTACAAGTAGGAGTGTTAGTCTCCCAAATTGTGAGATTATATATTCTACTTCCGTTTGCGGGTGTAAATGTTGGTTCAATGGGCTTTCTGTCATCCACAGATAACCTTTAGAGCTTCGCTAAGTTAGCAGCCCTCCAAAAATCACAGAGTTCTGCTAAACTACCACCATACTGGACTCGACGATAATACAAACCTTAGTTTAATGAAATTTGGAATCTGCCTTCTAAAAGCTCATCGACACTTCTCCACCGTGGACCTATTCAAGATCCAACAGTCACAACACTCCCTGACTTTGAACCTGCTCCACCTCTGTCAACCAGCAATCTCACTCCACTAGATCTAATGGCTCACATGCATATCGGCTTGCTAACCTACGCACTTTAAACCCGCCCGATAAGCGGTTTCTCTTTCTCTTCTCTCTGCTACGTATCACGATGTGTATGGAATCAAAACCAATCAGAAAATACCACTTATGGCCTTTCTTCCGCCCGAAATCCACTTGTGGTTTTTCTGACTCGCTTCGGCTTGTTAATTGTCGGTTAACTTCTGTGCCTGAAAACAATAACTCATTTTAAAATCAAAATATTTTATAATTTTTTTTTGTTATTTTAATTTAATTTTATAACATTTATTTAAATCAAAACATAATGCTTAAAATAAACTTAAAATATAACAAGATTCTTAACCATAGATATTCATCCCTATTTTACCATAAATATTATTAACTTGTAAGTAGGCTTTTTTAAAA